>AYEL01088878.1:0-73360 GCA_000484575.1 Olivierus martensii | reverse complement strand
CTGTATTATAAAAATTATAAATATATATATATAAATGTTAAAGTTAGCAGGGTTACGGTTTGCTTGAAATCGGTAACTTTTTAAATTAATTCGAATTTTTTATAGAAAATTGGAAGTTGGGGAATTTCTTTAATATTCATTACAATATAATTTTAATATATGATATGAAGAAATTTACTGCTAAAATTCACAGCTTGAATTGCAATAATGTAACCCAACAACCAAAAGAATGAAAAATTTTTCAAGGACGACAGGTAACCTGCATATTTATGTAGGATAATGGCACGATACAGTTAACCATATTTTAGATTAACTATTTTAACAATTATTTTAATGTTAATTCTAAATATAATCTTGATTATAGACTATATACCAAATTTCTTTTAAATTTATTAGTTTTTTGATCGATTTATCAATCTCTTGATATA
The DNA here is from genome assembly GCA_000484575.1 of Olivierus martensii. NCBI lineage: Eukaryota > Metazoa > Arthropoda > Arachnida > Scorpiones > Buthidae > Olivierus > Olivierus martensii. The sequence goes on along the minus strand of AYEL01088878.1, from coordinate 72,932 downwards.
TTTTTGTGGGTAATCGTCGCTGTAGGTCAGCTACTTGCCCTAAAGCATTCTTTAAAACATTAAAATAAAAAAGAGAGAACTGCCACGATCAACATGCGTAAAAAATGTTAATTTATAAATATCACTGATTAATAAGTAATTTTTTCAAAATTAAAGTTGAATAAGATTGCAACTTGTTAGCTAAAGACCTGTTTAAATATTTGGTTATTCTTCGTGAAGTGATTTTTGGGGAATTTAAAAATGTAAGCTGTACGAATATTATTTTTTAAATGACGGTGTTTCCCAAAATGTCAAAACTTCATCGAAAGTTGTCGAAATATCCAAAAGCTCATCAAATTCAAACAGATTTGAAATTATGTATCTAATTTCTTTTTTTTTTTTATCTGCCATTCATAAATAACTAACAACTACCTGCTCGAAAATTCAATGACCCTGTAGAGTTGAGTGCTGTATAATGTCACTCAAACTACCAAACTAATTATATTTTACAACCGGTCCTAAGAGTCCTGTGGTAATATTCTTTCCTTATCAATCATTTAATAATAAACATATGAAATAATATGATTTTAACAATCCGTTTGGAATCAAAGAACTACCAAACTAATTATATTTTACAACCGGTCCTAAGAGTCCTGTGGTAATATTCTTTCCTAATCAATCATTTAATAATAAACATATGAAATAATATGATTTTAACAATCGGTTTGGAATCAAAGGTAGATAACTAGAAAGCTTATAAAAAACCGAAATTATTTGTAGCATTGTTTTTCTTTATTTCTTAAATAATCGTTTGATAAAACCGAATTATAATGATCAGTTTTTGTTATAATGCACAGATAATTTATGTCAATAAAACATATGTTTCATTTATCATTATTATAACCACCTATAAAAGAAAATAAACTTTTTAATGAACGTAGTTTACTATTGTTGAGATGTGAAACTCGATGTATTAACTGAAAAAGGAAGTAAATTTTTTTTTCTAATAAAAATAGAAAAATATTAACAATAGAAATCTGTCAATAAAACATATGTTTCATTTATCATTATTATAACCACCTATAAAAGAAAATAAACTTTATAATGAACATAGTTTACTATTGTTGAGATGTGAAACTGAAAAAGGAAGTAAATTTTTTTTCTAATAAAAATAGAAAAATATTAACAATAGAAATCTATTAATCACTTTCAGCATTCTCATGAATTTATATAATTTACGAATTGATATAAAAAATTTTATTTTTAATTGATGAAATAATATATATATATATATATTTAATTACAATATTGTGCATAATTAATACTGTTTGAGTATTTGATTCACTGGTTTTTATTTTTTATCACTAATAAGTACATCACTTATAGCTACTTTGGTAACTAGCATAGCATTGCTGTTCAAGTTGTGAAATGATAATTCAACTACTGAATTGTTCAGGGACTCTTACGTCATTACTAATGGGTGTAGAGTTAAAAGTGTAATTATGGATATACAGTAATTATAAGATATATATAGGCAAAGTTTCTTTTTTTAAAATAAAAAACAGAATATAAGCATTAACTATTTGTATCGAAGATATAAGCAATATTTTTACCATTTTTAAAATGACAATATAATCAAATGATATCTTTTTATCACAATTATTTTACAACATTAAATTGATATTTTTATATTTTAAAAAAATCAATTAGTGAATTCTAAAGAGCTGGAGGAAATAGATATTGAATTACTATTTGTTTCAAAATATTAATAAATTGATATTCAATAGAGACTTATTCACAATTTTTAAGATCTTTATTTAGTTCTTTGGTAATAAATTAACACTATGAAATAATTTAATTCTATATAACAATTATACTAGATCTCTAGAAATATAAAATTACAAGATAATTAATTATATACCCTATAAAAGCAAATTTAATGACTCAAAATTTTTTTCTTGTAAAAAAATGCATAACTAAAAAATTATGAAGTTTGTATAGAAAAATTTCAGATCTCATTAAAACAATATTAATCAGGTACAAAGTAAAACATTTTATTACAATATTAGATTTCATATCCAGCCCTTTGAATTTTTCTGCTACAAACTATACTGTTAACATTAATTTATACATTTATTTGCTTACAGTTTGAAATTTTCTATTTGTTTTTCCACACTTTTTGGTAACAAGATCATTCTTTTGAAAACAAATTTTTCTAAATAATATTTGTGACTGACCATTAAATTATTTTTACAGCATTTCCCATATCATGCCCATTGTTACAAAAATAGTTCTCAAACAAATGACCTTTTGAAAAGAGGATATCTAAATTCAAAGAAGTTAATAAATTCTCTCTGATTTTGTAATTTGAAAAACTCTTCTTTATAAAATTTGACAATTTGACAACAAATACATATGAAACAGCATTAACAATAATTTCTGATGGGAAAATTAAACCACTTCAATTTAAAGCTGCAATGAAATTGTTAGCATCATTCTCTTGACTTTCAGAAAGCAATATCTTATAAAAATTACATTTGTGATTTTTTAAAACACATATGCACAATAACAACTAAAATAATATGAGATATATATTCTTTTAACTTTGCAAAATCATTTTGTTCTATCCAGATTTGTTTTGTTTAGATTTTTTCTATATCATCAAAGATATTTTCACATGATAATTCTGAAATAGAAAACGTTGAATTCAATACACTTTTTGTAAATAAACATAAATGCTGGGAACTTAATGCATATTCTGGTCAAAAATCAAGGCTACTAACCTTGGTCAAAAATAAGCCCTACTTCCAATGATTGGGTAAAGCAATGATTGTCATGTAAAAACTATAAGGTTTAGATTAACTTATGATGATAATTTAATTTAAAATTAATAATTTTTCAACAAATAAAAACAATAACAAACAATTCTGAACGTTCATAAACTGCTACTTACTTATATAACAGCGAATATGTTATAATCTCTGAATATCAGTTATTATAAATGCTTGGCATTCGAATTATATTATATGGTTAAGCCTATTTAGGCTTAGTTATATTAGCTTGGTATTTTATTTTTTATTTGATATAATATAAAAATTGAATACTTATATTCGATGTTTTTTGTTTTAAAAATATGAAACTTTGTCTATACAAACTTTATAATTACGAAAATAATTATATTTTAACTCTGTTACTCCTCTTATTATACCAATATACATTATAATTCCCAAACGATTGAATGATCCACTTCTGATGACGTCAAATTTCAGTGAGCAGGCCTTGTTTTCTAGGTGGCGTTGCTCCAGCTAACAGAAAGCAGTAACCTACAGTTTTTTGTTAGCTGAAGAATCTCTGATGATCACTGCATGATGGTAGCACAAATCAAGCAAAATATAAGTGCTTCCTATATTAGGATGGAGCCTATATTATGCATGTTTACTCTAGTAGTTCTGTAGTACTCTAGTAGTATGCTTTACCTCTTATAGGTAAATCATAACTACTACTTTACGTTTAAAACTTAAAAATGATTTACAAATCCTATCAGTTATATAAATTTCTCATTTTGAACTTTCTTTGCTAATATAAAAACTATACAAAAAAGAAACCTAGGAACAGTATTAATGCTATCATTTGATGATATATATATATATTTCTTATATATATAAGAAATATTTCGAAATACCATTTATATCAATCTAAAATTTTTATTCAGCAATGACTAAACAATTAGTGATGTATGCATTCTCTCTCCATCCATTGATAATGGTCATCATTGCTGTTTTTTAAAATGTTTATTTTTCTAGAATTCTGTAACATGAAAGATTATCGTTTATTTTTTATTTTTTAAAGCTTTTTTTCATAGATTAGAAATGTTTGAGATTTTAAATGATTATTGTGGAAAATTTTTAACAGAATATTAATCTCACAATCGAATTTTTAATTAAAATAAAATTAACAAGATATTAATATAAAATCAGTAAACTGTTTTGATAAAATTCAAATGAAACATTTTAAAATTGGAGTTTATATAAGATTTTTCGATATTTTTAACTATTTCTCTAAAAAGTAACTTCCCATTTTAAAATATATAAATAATAAATAAATGATATTTTAATATTTATTTCAATATTTATTCAGAGAAAACATTTTTCTAAAATATATGTAGTAAACAGTATCCTTAAGCAAGAAGAAAAACCTGTTCATCTTTCTTTATTTTTTGTTACTTTCACTTTTTTTTGCATTTTTTAAATAAATAAATAATTAAAATTATAAAAACTGAAGTCAATTTTCCAAAATTGTCTTCTTTATTTATTTCTTTTTTATTTACGTGATATTTTTATTCTAAACTAAATCATTATTTAATGGATTTATAAACTTGTTAATTTTCAAGGAATAACTAAAAGGACATAATTTTAAAGTTTTACTGATGCCAGGAATAAAATTCATTGTTTTTTAAGATTTATAAAAGAGTATTTCAAAATAACGTGAAATTTTTTTATAAATACAGTATATAATTCAACAGGCTACATTATTCTGAATTATTTAACTTTTTCTTACTTAAATTTATTTATTTAAACTTTGCCTCTTTTATTAAATTGTTAGGATAAAAAATATTATCTGTGTTTTCGTTTAATAGCATGATTTATTTTATCTCATAAAAATATGTTAATATCTTATATTCATTCTTAGTCTGATTTAGAAATGTGATTATAAATATTTAGTTCTAGCTGTGACGCTATAATAAAATATGCTATTCTTTCAGAAGAACTGATGAAAATAAACTGTGAAAATCGATTTCTTCTGGAATTAAAATAAACTTGATGAATTCATAACACTAGTTAAATTCATTCAATGGACGATTTAACAGATATATGTATTTGTTTTCTCTATAACAAACGTTTTTTTTTAAATATATATGAATATTTAAAAAACGAAAAATAGTTTTGAATAAAAGAAAGACGAATTAAAAATCGCTGAATGAAATGAGATGAAAAATTTTTAATCTCAAAAAAATGTTAGAATAGTTACACTTTTAATTTTGAGTGATGCCTGTTAGTTTTTTTATTTGAATTTGCATTTTTTTGCAATTTTAATTTTATCGCTTTATTATTTATAAAATACGGATGTACAAATTGTATTTTTTCATTAAAAAACGAAAATGTATGTCTTCTTTATTTATTTCTTTTTTATTTACGTGATATTTTTATTCTAAACTAAATCATTATTTAATGGATTTATAAACTTGTTAATTTTCAAGGAATAACTAAAAGGACATAATTTTAAAGTTTTACTGATGCCAGGAATAAAATTCATTGTTTTTTAAGATTTATAAAAGAGTATTTCAAAATAACGTGAAATTTTTTTATAAATACAGTATATAATTCAACAGGCTACATTATTCTGAATTATTTAACTTTTTCTTACTTAAATTTATTTATTTAAACTTTGCCTCTTTTATTAAATTGTTAGGATAAAAAATATTATCTGTGTTTTCGTTTAATAGCATGATTTATTTTATCTCATAAAAATATGTTAATATCTTATATTCATTCTTAGTCTGATTTAGAAATGTGATTATAAATATTTAGTTCTAGCTGTGACGCTATAATAAAATATGCTATTCTTTCAGAAGAACTGATGAAAATAAACTGTGAAAATCGATTTCTTCTGGAATTAAAATAAACTTGATGAATTCATAACACTAGTTAAATTCATTCAATGGACGATTTAACAGATATATGTATTTGTTTTCTCTATAACAAACGTTTTTTTTTAAATATATATGAATATTTAAAAAACGAAAAATAGTTTTGAATAAAAGAAAGACGAATTAAAAATCGCTGAATGAAATGAGATGAAAAATTTTTAATCTCAAAAAAATGTTAGAATAGTTACACTTTTAATTTTGAGTGATGCCTGTTAGTTTTTTTATTTGAATTTGCATTTTTTTGCAATTTTAATTTTAATCGCTTTATTATTTATAAAATACGGATGTATAAATTGTATTTTTTCATTAAAAAACGAAAATGGTTAATTAGAACGTGGCTATTGTTTAAAATTAATTCCGTGCTTTTCTATTGACACTTTTTTTTTTAATAATTCTGCCACCCATAGGTTGAGAAGCTCTGCTGTATGATATTTTACCATTACTAATCTTGATGATTTGGAAATATATGATGGTATGTGTGGCGAAAATTTTATTGTTGTATTTACCGTCATGTAAAGGAATTACTGTCTTGTCCATCAGCTTTAGGAATCTAATTTTATTTATTTACTCGAATATTTATTATGAACGAATGAAACTATAAAATCATGTTGTGATATTCAATCATAACAGTGACTTTACAATTTCATAATTATTAGAATATAATCAATGTTTGGTTTCATTATGATCTGTAAATTTTAAGGACAAAAGCAATTTTTAAAAAAAATCGGAGATGAATTAGTGAATTTTAACCTAATGTCTAAGAAAGGATGTTAGGTTAAGTTTTCTGTTTTATTGTTTTTTATTTTATTTTCTGGTTTTAGTTAATCCTCCATATCGCACACGGAATATACTGTAGCTGGCGGTGATCACTTTTAGAATCTATCACAAGTTGGCCAACACGATGGCAGGACCGGCCCTGACGATGGTCAACATCCATGATGAGGGAGTCAACCGAAAGTTGAAAGATCGAGTTCAAATGGGCCGAACCGAAACATTTCCTGAAAAACTAGAGTTGTAGTACCTAGAATTGGACCCGGATTCTCTATAATGATAAGCAACTATTTTGTCATGCAGTTATCTGAATGACTTCTAATGGATGATGTTTAGTATAGTAATACAGTTTGTACAGTTTGCCTGGATAGGTCTAAAATTTACCTAATAACTTACTTAATTTAAGAGATAAATGCTATAAAAATTTATAGCCGTTGTTTAAAATACAAAATTATTTGTTCAAAGATTTTTTAAGAAATCCTAAAATAGAAATTATTGTATAGTACTTTGACTTATTCATTTTCTCAGAGCACCATCTCGTTAAGGTTAAGGTTAATTAGATTACGCCGCCATATCCTCATGGGATATACTGTATCTGGCGGCGGCCACTTGTAGAGCCCATCACAGGCTGGCCAACACCCGTAATGGGGTCAACCGGATGGTTGAAGGATGGGGTTCAACGGGCCGGACCCGGACCCCTCCTGAAAAACTGGAGGTGAGGGACCCAGATCCTCCAAGTGGTAAGCCAAAGCTTTAACACGCGGCCATCCGGCCGACAGCACCATCTCGTGGAATTTGGATTAAATTCTTTGTCTCACTTCCTGAATTTCTCAGAGGATCTGAATATGGCCTATTGATCCTTTTCATTATCAGCTGACCTCATCACAAGAATTGACGCTTATGAGAAGTTTTGGGATTGATCCATGATTTAATTCTTTTCCAAATGGAAATTGACGTAAAACATAGAAAAGATATTTCATATGCATATGTCTCATTTAATATCAAAAATTGTAGTAGGATGACTCTAATAGGCATGATTGAATAATGATCATTTATTATGATTCCTGATGCTTAACATTATTCAGAATTTTGAGTTTTACCATGAGAATGTAAAGTTTGATTATCATCAAAAAGATATATTTTATATTATACATTAATTCTAAAATATCTATAAGGTATTTATGTCGTTGCTTCTTAAGCTTTTCAATAATTTGGCGGGGTCAATCGGATATTCCCATTTTTCTGATCTCAGTTAAAATTTCGATAAATATCAATATGTTTAATTAGTTTTTATTTATGCTGCAGAACGTTTCGAGTGATATTTTTGACAGCGGCCACTTTCAGAAGCACACCACAAGCTTCCAAAAGTGGCTATCATTATCCATGATGGAGTCAACCGGAAAATTGAAGATAGGGTTCAATAGTCAGACCCGAATCACTTTTGAAGAAGTAAAGGTATTGGATCCTCTGACATCATCTTGCATTAATTATTTTGTCTGCTGCGTGATCGACATAAAGCTCTAATAAACTTACCAAGATTTCTATCGAAAAATTTTTCAGAATTAAGACTTGGGAATCGATCCTGCATTTCCCTATATGAATACTAAGCACCCTTGCACAATCTATAATGTTTGCTAGAAAAGAATAATATTACACAAAATAGTTCTTATTTTGTATAAGCAACAATGCAGTCTAAACTTAATTATTTCTCCATAGCTGATATAATAGAAATTCACATTATTATAGCTTAACAACAGTTTGAAATTATAGGATCGAATCTCTAGAAATCGCCATTAGAAAGTTTCATTTGTTCATTAAGTAGCAATGATTATTATTTTATTTAGTATTATAGACACACCTTTATAGATGTTTCTTTTTATTTCGATAATATTTTTCAATGCAATTATTATGGTGAACTCGAACTATTACTGAATTTTTTAAATTTCGGTGGTGTTTATCTAAAACCATATGATTTAAACAAACACATAGTCATTCGTCATTATGATAACTATAGTATATTTAATCATGTCGCCATCTCGTGACAAATACTTAAACTACATAAAGAGAATTTAAAATTATTTATATTAATATATTGCATATGCTATAATTATTTAAAATAAAAATAAATATGGATGCATTTAAATTTAATTGTTATCGTTCTACGATTTTGTTTCCATTATGAAAAATTTCATGTAAAGATCACTTTCATATTAATTAATTATATTATTTATCATAAATAAGAAACAGATATTCGGCATTATGTTATTTCATGTTAGAGGAAAAGCATTAAAGGATATAAGGGTGATTAACTAATAACGAATAAAAAAGCAATTTTACATAAATCAAAATTCCATATAGCCTATTTATAAGCTACTTATAAGCTTTGGTGCTATATGGTGTGTACAAACACACCATATAGCACCAAAGAGTGCTATATGGTGTGAATGCATGGTTTTGATCATACACTTTGATGATAACATAAACAAGATGGAACTTAAATTTGATATATAAAAAAAGAAACTACGTCAATGAAACTTTGATGAAACTGTAATAACTGAGATATTCTTTCAAATACTTCAACTGGATATCTTATATACATTATAAATTCGTCATGGTTATTAAGAATTACTATATACAGATAGAGTAAATTATTTCAAAGAATAATTTCCACTAACTACTGATGAATTTTTTAATTATATGTAAAAGTACTAATAAAATAACTTCCTATAGGAATACCTCGTATAGTACGGGATTCACCATAGTGTGATTTATAATTTGCGCTTGAGGAATTTCATTATTATGGAATGATTCGGTACAGTGCATTATTATGTTAATCACCGCCCGCCAAATATAAAAGAATTTTCTAAAAATCGTATCTTAAAAATCTATAAATATTCTACAATATAGTGTGTAACTATTTGGCAAATGATAACCTGCAACGATTATTCATCTCTTGTTTTTGGCATTTAATTATTATTATAAATTTCAGTTTTATTCATATTTTATTATAAAAAATACTAGGTTATTTTAATAAATACAGTATATATAATATACTATCAGTAGCGGACTAGAAAATTTTATCGGCCCTCCAAAATATATAAAAATAACTATATACGAGTACAGGTATCCCTCCTATAACACGGTAGATAGGTTCCTGAAAAACATCGTGTTGTGTGAAACCGTGTTATATGAGATCCAGAGCCAATAAAAAAGCAGAGTTACGTTCCAAAATCAATTCTCAAAACAAATCTTTCTTTAATTCCACATAAGAAACTTAATGTTTATTAAGAATATTAATAACACGAAAAATAAAGAAAAAATAAAATATACGTAAGCCCTTAAAAAAACAATATACGTAAAACAAAAGGAAAGTAAAACATACATCTTATATATTATAACATTCATATGATAATTATATCTTTCTTACCACTTTCACTAAGCGAGAACATTTTTTCTTTAACAATATCAATTTCACTTTCTGCACTTTTTTATGCAATTAAAGTTGCTGCATCTTCTGCTCTCTTTACAACATTTTAAATTTAGTCCGTTACCACCCGCTAGAAAATAATCGTTCCTTAACACATAACTAAAACAATTTATGAATAAAAAAGTTTTTCTTCTCTTTCACATTCCTCTATCGAAGAATAAAAACTTATTTTTTATCCATGAACGGTTGGAACACAAAATACAGATAGGCCTCGATTAACGCGACTTCGAAATACTCAATGGTCGCCAATTAACTCAATTTCAAATCGAAATCGAAAATAGATTGCGTATCGTTCTCTAACGGCAAACTAGCGAACTTGCATTTGTGACTAATTTTAGCAAAGTATTTCTCAACGATTGCATTTTCTGTGTGTATTGTTTTTAGCAAAGTATTTCCCAATGATTGCATTTTGTGTGTGTATTGTGACCCTGTATGGATTTACAAAAATTAATGAAAATGTTTTGTGTTGTAGGAGAGTAAACGTAATTTTCTAAATGTATTAAATAAGAACGTGCTGTAGAAGTACCGTGTTATATGAGGATTTCCGCAATTTTCAAATCAGATACGAACTCCCACTACAAATAACCTTTCGTTTGTTTTGAATATTCCTGTTGCCAATAGAAAATGTTTTGAAGTTGCCATCTTAAAGATATTTTGAAAGTTATATAAATTACCATCAGAATTATTAACATGAATTCAAATTTCTATTATTATTATAGTTCTGGAAGTTTTATTACTTTTAGTTCTGTTATAATTTAAATATAAGGATAAGAAGTTAGCAAGACGGATGACGTCGATTATGCGTTGTATAATATATTTCTCAGAATCTCTTTCAAAAGAATGGGGAACAGAAAAGATCCGCGATATAAACGACAGCGTTATATCCGGGAAGCACTATATATTTAAATATTTTAATAAATTATCCCATTATATATTGTTTTATCCCAAGAGCGTGTTCACATATTTTACCTATAATATTTTCATTTTCTAATTGCGACAATAAATTTTTTCAATTGACAAATTATTAGTGGTATTTACACTTATGAGAAAGGATTTGCTATTTTTATTTATGTTTTATTTAAATAAAATGAAAACAAAAGTTTAAACTACAGGCTTGTTTTTAATTTAAAAAAATTGAGATATCGAAATTTGCTGACTTTGATTCCTTTCGATCTATTTTTAAAATTTTCAGATCCGAAAATTTTTTGTTCGGCGGCAACATTGACCACGGCTCCAGTGCATCTGTAGTTTTTCATAAGAATATAGTAAAATGGATAATTATGAGCATCAAAATTTGTTCATAATTATAGATAATAAGCATTTTTAAAAAAATAAATAAAATTACACATATATATATATATAGTACAGATAATCATCGTATAACACGGTTTCGCTACAATACGCAATTTATTTTCGATTTCGTATTTGAAATTGAGTTAATTGTCGACCATTGAGTATTTTGTGTTCTAACATTCAGTTCTTGGATAAAAGGTAAGTTTTACTCTTCAATAGAGGAATGTGAAATAGAAAAAAATAACTTTTTTATTCATAAATTTTTTTTGAGTAAGTGTTAAGGAAGATTGTTTTGTAATAGGTTGTAGCAGGTTAAATTAAAGATTTTGTAAAGAGATTAGAGCTTTAAATACAGAAAAAAGTTCAAAAAGTGAGGTTGATATTATTAAAAACAAAAACGTTCTCGTTTTAAGTGAACAATGATAAGAAAGATATAATTATTAAATTAATGTTACATAGGTTGTATACTTTTTCATTTTTTTTTTTTTTTTTTTTTTTTTTTTTTTTTTTTTTTTTTACTTTTTCATTTTTTTTTTTTATTTTAATTATATTGTTTTTTTGGTCTTATGTATATATTTTTTCTTTTTTACGTTTCATATTATTAATATTCTTAATAAAAATTAAGTTTTTTATGTAGAGTTAAAGAAAGTTATTGGTTTTTAATTGGTGTTAGAACGTAACAACACTTTTTGTGTTGGCTTCAAGTCTCATATGACACGATAATTTTTAGAAACCTATCTACCATGTTATACGAGAGTTGCATATATTTAAATATTCTATTAATTATTTAAAAGGAAACAAGAAATGTATTTATTTGCAGTAAGAAAATTGCAATATTTGTAATTTTAATTTTGATTCTAATTTTTGATTGCAAATTATCTGATATAATAAAGAAAAGAATTAGAGCGCCTAAAAATCTTTCAGATATCGTATTTAAGATAAAACATCGAATAATTAAACAACACTTCAGGATTGCGAATTAATCCCGGTTAATCTGCAATCCGGATAATCGGGAATCAAGTGCATTTTTAATTATTTTTTCATGTAAATTTTAATTAAATCTGTACCTTATCAGAATTTTAAAAACATAGGGCGATTGCGAGAGTGCTATGCTTATCTCCTTTTTCTTACATATATTCAGTATGCAAATTTATTAATTTTTTGGTACTTTTATTGAGAGTCCTCAGTCAATAATTAGTATGAAGTTAAAGCTACTTTAAAGCAATGCTACTTTATAAATGGTTCTTGGCAAGTTTTATCACACTAATAATCAAAATTGTATTGTTATCGTAAAATATACCAATGCAGTTTTAAAACTGAAATTTGAAAGAAATTAAACAAAAATTTCTGAAAATCAGAACAAGTATATATCATATACAGTCCATTCTCGTTATTCGCCGTAGTTACGTTCTGTAAATTCTTCGTGAAAACTGAACTATTGTGCTTATGGGAAATATAAAGTTCATCCTTGCTTTATATATGTTTTTCTGTTTAAAGACACTTTATTTAATATGTATTACAGTACTTACAAATAATTACTGTATATACAGTGTATAGTATAGTATACAGTATTATAATTCAGTAATATTTATTTAATTTTTTAAAACACTAACTATGCATTAATCAAATCTTATTTTTGATGGGTAGTTGTTTGATGTTGCAGGATATTTGATGTGGCACCTGATATATTGTCTTCCTGAACTGAGTTGAAAAATTGCGTCAGCTTTGTCTTCGTTGCTTTTTGCCTCAGATCTTCTAAAATCTCAGCGTAAGGAGCAAATGCTGAGGAAATTAAGTGCCTAAATTTGAGGCTGTGTTCAAGCATAGAGTCACACGATTCTGTGAGACCTGCGAACAATATGAGCAGGCTTTTGGTTCTACCTGCGATCTACGGAGGAGCAAATGCTGAGGAAATTAAGTGCCTAAATTTGAGGCTGTGTTCAAGCATAGAGTCATACGATTCTGTGAGACCTGCGAACAATATGAGCAGGCTTTTGGTCTACCTGCGATCTACGAAATGAGTTAGGATAGGTAATGAAACTTTTCCGGCAAAATGACACAGAGACTACGTTTTGTAACAAACAACTTTATTACTTTTATTAGAGAGAGAGAGAGAGTTTACATTGGTAACAGTATATTCACCGCTCAGCGAGAATCCGCGAATAAGCGCGAAAGCACCGCTGAAATCGATTTGTAGTTACAAATGAATTTTCCTGAATAGTCAATGAATTATGTGAATACGGAATCTGCGAATAACGAGAATCGACTGTATTTTACATTTTATTATACTTTGGGGAATTTTTTTTTGGAAGAGTTATCTGTGAAGGAATTTTAAATTCTTATACATGGCAGATTTATATTTGTTTATATTATACTTGTCCAATATGAGAACCGCATTCACTTACTTGTTTAGATGCGAGGAAAAAGCGTTTTATGTCGTCTGTATAGTATTATAGTTTTTAGAATAAAACTATAAAATCAGTGTGTGTCATTTTCGTTAATCAAAATTTAAGACATCATAAAAAATACGACATATATATAAATTTTTAATTTTAATATGATGTTAATGTAAGAATTTCGCAACGGGTCTATTTAATTTAGTCAGGTCCTGACACCAGGAGATGTTTTACGTGCATCTCCAATACGTCAAAAGGCCAAATTTAGTATACGAATTTAGAATAAGGTCGGGTGGTTAAGCGGCACGGAGCTCCGGGTTCGGAAGAATGACAGATTCGTTCATTAACAAAGTAAAACAAGTTTTATTAAGCTAATAACAACAAACAATCTACAATAAACTAATAAAGATGAAAAGAGACTATCTGATCTAAAGAGATATGAACGACCTAGGAGTTAGGCTAAAGATCGAAAGAGATCTAAATGTCGCACGCTGTGGTATACCTGGGAAATAAGGTCTTTTCCTGCTGTAGGATGAGTTTCTTCTCATTGTCTTTTCTTCTTTGTTTCTCTATATCCTTGTATTGGATGAGTAGTTTCTATCAGTGTCTTCCGCCCGGTTAGCGGGAACTGTATATTCTTCTATGTATATAGGATTCTTGCGATGCTCATAATAATCCTTCCTCTATATATCTAGGATTATTCTTCCAGGATTAATCTCCTAGGTTGTTCTTCCGGGATTAGTCTCCCAGTGTTTTTTTTTGTAAGCTTGGTGGCTAAAGAGAATGCCCCTCTCCACTTAAAAAGAGTACTAAGGGAGCTGAAATAGGAGAAGTGAGTAAGGAAAAAAAATAAAATAAAATAAAGTGCAAAGTACCTGTTAAACAAGATCTATATGATGAAAAAAAAAATAAAATAAAGTGCAAAGTACCTATTAAACAAGACCTATATGATGACTAAAGCAAGTACCTAAACCTACAGTGTAAGTGAAAGGGAGCTAGGATAATGTTAGTAAAAAGAGAGGTTAAGATGGCAAGATGTTAGTAAGAAATAGTTAGTAAATTAGGAAACTAAATTTAGGTGTCTCCCAGGGTTAATCGTCTAAAGCAGGGATCGGCAAACTTTTGAGACGGAAGAGCCAAATCTCTCTCTCACAACAATTTAAAAATTATTCGAGAGCCATAAATATATTTTTACAAATAAGGAAAATTTAAAGTAACATTAAAAATCCGCGAATAAGCGCGAAAGCACCGCTGAAATCGATTTGTAGTTACAAATGAATTTTCCTGAATAGTCAATGAATTATGTGAATACGGAATCTGCGAATAACGAGAATCGACTGTATTTTACATTTTATTATACTTTGGGGAATTTTTTTTTGGAAGAGTTATCTGTGAAGGAATTTTAAATTCTTATACATGGCAGATTTATATTTGTTTATATTATACTTGTCCAATATGAGAACCGCATTCACTTACTTGTTTAGATGCGAGGAAAAAGCGTTTTATGTCGTCTGTATAGTATTATAGTTTTTAGAATAAAACTATAAAATCAGTGTGTGCCATTTTCGTTAATCAAAATTTAAGACATCATAAAAAATACGACATATATATAAATTTTTAATTTTAATATGATGTTAATGTAAGAATTACATTATATTTTTACAAATAAGGAAAATTTAAAGTAATATTATAACAAGTTATAATATTAAATATATCTTTATTAAAAGAAAAAAAATCACAAAAAATTAAACCATACCCTACTCTCCCTCTGTATATCCCCCTCCACCCTCGTTTTCTCTTCCACTTATATCACGCTTCGCGCATCTTAGTGCCACAAATTTTTGCTAGACCTATAAAACAAATGAAATCACCATTTTGTGAATGAAATTCCTTAAAATTTTATAAATGACACTATGATAGTTTTATTTTCATTTTTAGTTTTACTTCAGAGCCATATGTACGTACCCAAAGAGCCGCATGTGACTCGCGAGCCGCAGTTTGCCGACCCCTGGTCTAGAGTATTCTTCTAGGATTCTTCTATATACGTATTTGTCTTGCATCGTTACTTATTCGTCTTCCTTGTCTTGTTTATATCTGAGATATGGTGACGTTAAGTTTGCCGACCCCTGGTCTAGAGTATTCTTCTAGGATTCTTCTATATACGTATTTGTCCTGCATCGTTACTTATTCGTATTCCTTGTCTTGTTTATATCTGAGATATGGTGACGTCGGTCCCCCTGGCAGGGTAGACGCGACGGTTCGGCAACCGGGGACTGTCTTCATGACGGCCGGGGACTGACTGGTCCCGACCGGGAACCCTCCCGGGAACTGGGGACAAGGAACGTCCAGTTCGTGACCGGAGACAGGGAACTGTCTTGTGCTTGTCCGGGAAACAGGGAACTACTGTCCAAAAATGTTACTCCTTTTTATACCATTTCTGTTGATGATGAGTAACTATGATTAAGTCCCAAGCAGGAACAAGTTGTTAGAAAGAGATCTTTATCTTCCCTTTTCATCCTGTGTTTACTTTAACTTTCTGACTCTATTTCCCATTGTAATATTGCCAAATGTGGCGAATAATTATTATTTAATTTTAGTTGAATTTTGACTTAAATTTGGATCGTTCAAATTTCGAAAATTCGATTGTTTTTACATATAGAATTATTAAGTTATTATTATGTAAAGATGGTGAGTCCTCCGAGACCTCACATTAACAAACTGGAAAAATTTCACATAAACTGCAAAATTTATAAGTGAAATAATATATTTTTTATTATATAAAAACTTTGGTAATAATTTTGTCGATAGATGGCAGGATATGTCAAATTCACTGTACTATACAGTATGTACTGTATTTAATTACTGTACCATACTGTACTAAATACAGTAGAACCTCAATATCTCGAATCTCACGGGAACAAAAAAAGATTCGACACAAAGAGTTCGATATATCAAGGTTTAATATTAAATAAAGATTTTTATGTCAATAATACACACCATAATTTTTAATACTATATGACATATGCGGAGGAAATTAAGCGTCTAAATTTGAGGCTGTGTTCAAGCATAGAATCACATTATTCTGTGAGACCTGCGAACGATATGAACAGGCTTTTGGTCCACTTACGATCTATGGAATGAGTGAGGATAGGTAATGAAACTTTTCCGGCAAAATGACACAGAGTCTATGTTTCATGAAAAATTGCGTCTAAATATTCCTGCATCTTTAAACCAAAGGTTGAAAATATCACTGAATAAACACGTATTTACAAAAACCTATCAGCAATTAGAAGTGAAACTTAGAAAACGAAACTACCATACGGCATGTTCAGTATTCCGAGCATGCACAAAAAAGTTCCTGTTCCGGTTATCGGTAACACATTTATGTTCTTTTGTTAAATTTAAATCTTTTGTTTAGACTCCGAAAGCGAGGGAAAATTCGTATTTTTAATTTCTCTAGCACAAAAATTATAAGTTAATTCGAGATAACAAGGGTTTTGAAGAAAATACTTCAAGATAACTATTGAAATTACATTGTTTTAATGCACGGAAAATTTTTTTCGACATATCGAGGGTTTCGAAATAAAAAGGTTCGAGATAACAAGGTTACACTGTATATATATATTTAATCAATATATTTTTATAAAAATATACAGACTATATTATGAAAAATACAAATATAAAAGACTTCATTTTATATAAATATTAAATATAATAATTTGGCGATAAATCTAATTTATTTTTCAATAAGAATACCTTACCTTTATAGTATAGTAATTATTCTACAGTACTTTTTAGCAATATACTACAGTAAGACCCCGCTTAATGTTGCTCCGTTTAACGCTGTTTCGATATAACGCGGTTTTTTCCGGAATTCTATATTTTTTTTTTATTCACTTTGGGATTTTTCAAACCGTTATTCTTATATAATCCCTAAATCGCAGGAATTCGTTGCATTGATACTTCTATGCTGTCTCACAGTGCGTTTGATATCAGGTGCAGTACATATGAAAGTCTGCTGCGGTCAGAGTTCATATTTATGATTGGTCTGCAGTATATACGAAAGTCTGCTGCGGTCACAGTTCATATTTATGATCTTCATCAACTTATTTCAATACATATGAAAGTCTGCTGCAGTCAGAGTTCACATTTATGATCGGTCATCAATATTATTTTACAACTAATAAAAATAATAATTATTCCATTTTAGTTTTAACCTGAATGCTGCCACTTTAAACTATAGCTCCTTGATGTTAGAACGTTATTCTTCAATATGTTTTCATTGTTTATAGCTTACTGCAATCTGATTACTGCTTTTTGTTCTTAAAACTTTTTATTTTTTAATTTTCAGAATTTTTTCACGAATGATTTATGAATATAAATCGATATTAGCAATAAAAATGTCTATAATTAATGACATAACGGTAAAATTTTGTCCTTAAAACTTTTTTATTTCTAATTTTAAGAAATATTTTCATGAATGATTTATGAATACAAATAGATATTAGCAATAAAAATGTTTATAATTAATGTAATACAATAGTAAATAATACATGTTACAAATAAAATAAAAAAAAATGCTGTGTATATTTTTATTCACTGTCCTGTTTCACCTATCCTCATTATTTACATGTTAAAATAACCTCATTTAACACTTTCATTTGGCGCTTTGTTTCCTTGGAACGTATCCCTCGCGTTAAACGGGGTCTTACTGTATTATAAATTCGTTATCATACTTTTTCTATATATTATTTTTTTGCAACAATTTTAATTTTTTTTTTATCACAATTAAACTAAAATATAAACAATATACTAAACCAGGGGTGCCCTGGTTTAGTTTAAATTGCGAAGGGTATTTGCCAAAATCGACTAAATTTTTATAAAAATTATCCCTCATCTGCCGATACGAATTTTAAACAATATAATTGATTCCCAATCCGGGTTAATCGGGAAATTATTTCCCGATTAACTCGGATTGGGAAATATTCAAAAAATTGGAATTATGGACATTTTGAATTTAATATTAAAAAATAAATTGCACACATACATTTTATTCAAATATTCTATGATTTATTGAAAAATGAAACAAGAAATTTATTTATTTGCATTAAGAAATTATTTGCAATATTCGTTATTTTAATTTTATTATAATTTTCATAGCTGATTATTCTATATTAATTCAACCTGGGATTATCAGGAATTTAATGTACATCGGTTCCAAGTTTTGCATACCTAAGAAGTTTTTCCTCATTCCATATGTTCGTCACTGCTGCATTAATCCATAGAATTAGGTATATTTTAATTAATATATTTTTGCCATCATTTACTTTAGCTTAAAACTCCTATTTGTTTTCCAATCTTGCTTTGATAAATCACAAGAATAATATATATTTTATATATTTTTTAAACTTTTCTTTATTCGACTAATTTTATAACTTTATCAGGATATCTTTCTGTCGAAACAACAATTTGAAAGTACTATTAGGTATATTTTAATTAATATATTTTTGCCATCATTTACTTTAGCTTAAAACTCCTACTTGTTTTCCAATCTTGCTTTGATAAATCACAAGAATAATATATATTTTTAAAACTTTTCTTTATTCGACTAATTTTATAACTTATCAGGATATCTTTCTGTCGAAACAACAATTTGAAAGTATTTTTTGTGCACAGTATATATAAAATCAATAATTGTGAAAAAAGAAATGAAAATATATAAACTGTTGAAAGTAAACAATTAATAAATCAATTTATCTTTTAACACAATGAATCCCATTTGAGAACAATATTAGACATCATCGTTGTTTAAAATTGAGAACTGTTCAATTAATTAAATCAGTCAATAAATATTAGTGAGCATATTTGTAAGAAGAATGGTTTTGTTGCAAAATTCAACGTTAAAAAAATGCCCATTTAAGAATATTACCGATTAGTAAACCTGTTTTCCATATTCTTAAATGGTTTTAATTTAACTTATTAAGTGAAAAAGTGCTTTATTTCTCCTCAGTTCGATTAATTGTGTTATAACCTAAAAATAAATGCAAATGACTTATGATAGATTATAATTAAATGCAATACTGTATAATACATGTTTATATTAATATATACAGTATTAAATATAGTTTTCAAATATTTAAAATAATTTTTTTTTAATTACAATTTTTTAAAATTCAATACAGTATTCATTTTCAGTGATTATGCATGTACCTTAATAAATCTATAAGACTTGATTATAAACAGTTGTATATAGAAATAAAAAAATAAAAATAAGAAGTTTTGAAAGATATAATTGTTTTCTTTTTCATATATTTGTTATTTTGGAATAGTCGCTTGAATGATTTATTCAATTATATAAAAAAATTGCATGATATTTTCCTTAAAATTTTCAATTTATTGAACTCTGGAAGAAATTTCTCAATATCATCACTAATGAATTTTTTTAACTTTAATATACTTCAAAATCAAATTGAAAAATTTCATAAACATTTGAGATAATTGGTTGAAATTAAACGTTATTCAACTCTAAAAGACTTGATCGGATGTTAATGGTGAAAGCGTGCTCTGTTCCACCCAGGAGGATCCGGATTTCTCAAATCTCAGACCTCCAGAATTTTTTTCAAGATGGATCTGGGCCAGGATAGTTGAATCCATTCTCTAATAGCTGACCCTATCAAGGCTATGGCCAGTCCCTATTACCAAGAATCATAGGCTTAGTAGGCATAATAGGTACCCGAATTTGCTGTGTAGAATCACATTGTGGAAAGCAGCGTAAAGGATTTCACATAAAAATCTTCTGAAAGGAGAGAGCAATTTTTCTTTCAAGAAAATGGAAAGAAAAATAAATATAATAAGTTACATCACGATAAATCTATCTAATTATCAATATTAAGAATTCAAAATATTCTATTAATTTAATAATTATATAAAACTATAAACAATAATTTTTTATTTAATATAATTTCCTATTGTTATCTGATATTAAGCAGTTAGATTACTGCAATCTATCACATGTGCAGTCTCATCACATATGAACTGATCATAAGCGATGAGACTGCACACAGTGATAAAACATCACATATCACGAACTTAGTAATGGACTGAAATTTTCAAAGAACATAAATAAATATTCATTCTAAAATATCAATATCATCGTAAAATTAATATGGTCGTGTCGATCAAATGGACGGGTGAAAGTTGGCTAATTTAAGAATGGGAAATGACGAATCGGATGACTCCAGATAGTTAGATTAGCTTATTATATTTTGAATTACATTGCGTACTCACATAATATTATTTTTTAATAGATATCCGGATATCTCTACTTTCCATTGTGTAGCATACTAAATGTCGGGAGGAAATAGGCTCAGCTCTGCACAGTGATACTTTTTATTAATAATTAAATAAATATTGTTAACCTTACTGTATGAGTAAATTAAATTATTTATTATTATTCTTTTTGGGAAAAACAGTTAAAGCTTAGCGATTAATCATGTTTTATGATTTCCGCCAAAAAAAGAAAAAAAAAAAAAACATTCAATTTGCACAAATCGAAAGGTTAACAATACTTATTTGCTATCATAATCTTAATTACATTCATTTAATTATTAATAAAAAATATCACTTTAATTTATTATGTAGCATTCATCTACCAGAAAACTGATTATCCAATAGATAGAGATTTACCCCAACATTATATTTTTTCTATAAATGAAAAATACTGAGAAATATCCTCCATGTTAGTAATAAAACAAAACAAAAAAAAATTTGTGATTAATTCATGTTCCTACCGATTTTTTCATTATTATTAATTTTTTATCAATATGCATTACATATATACTGTACTGTATTGTATACTTTATACAGTTTTAATAAAAAGTGGAAATTTTCACTGCTAATTATCAAGACTATTTTAAAATCATAATAGATTGGCTTTTTTACAGAAGAAATAATGATGTTTCTATATCTATGTATTAAACATTACATACAAAATGTATTTGTATAACATTTATTTTTTCATATAACAAATAGTTCAGAAGTTAAAATTCTGTCATAGTTCCTTTCTATGTTTAACTATAATATTTTTTAATAAAGTGTCTGCGAAATAAATTAAATGTCAGAAATACTGAAATGAGTCAGATACATGTGCTAAATGCTGTATTTATAAATGTAACGCAAATATAAAAAAATTTACATGATACTTTATTAAATCTTATTGTTATTTATTGTAATGTAAGTTTTATTTTATAAAAAGTTTATATACAAGCACTATAAGCAGTAATTCATTTATTCTAAGAAAAAGGAATGTTTTCGATCTATTACAGATCCTCTTCAGCTTTTTATCATTTAAAATTTCTAATTCGAAATTTTAAATGATAAAAAGCTGAAGAGGACTCTGTAATGGATCGAAACGTTCCTTTTATCTTAGAATAAATGAATTACTGCTTATAGTGCTTGTATATAAAGTTTTTATTGAAGAAAAGCAGATTTTGGATAAAAATAACATGTTTTATTTTATGCAATATTAATAAAATCAAACACTATAATATCTCTGCTAAAAATATTGTATTAAGTTTCAATGTAAGTGAAACAAGGAATATTCACGAAATACAAAACTGGAGAATAGTAGTTCTCTAGCTCCATTTTCAAAATTCGAAGGATTTCTTGAAGAACTCAAAGAATTTCTCGAAAATTCTTAAAGAATGACTATCAAAATGATGCAATTACTAAATTGAAATATCATATAAAACGAATAAATTGATATTTAATATAATTGAAGATACTGTGTGGGAAAGCTAGTATTTCGCAAGTTGCCATATTCAAATCTGAATTTCTTAAATAATTCCATAATATAAAAATAAATTTTCACAGAAGAAAATGGACACAATGTATGCAATAACTTTACTTAAACAAACTTGAAATATTGAGAACTGGGTTTGTTTAGCTGTGAAATTCAAACTTAAATTTCTCAGAAAGTTTCATGGCACAAAACGAAACTTTCGCAGCACAAAACGACAGAAAATATTCCAATATTTCATTTTTCAAATTTCATAATGGAGGGGTTAGTATTTCCCACCCCACAAATTTCAAATTGTGAACTTCTTTAATAATGTTATAATACAAAACAAAATTTTTGTAGTACAATTCAGCACAAAACGACCTTACTTCAAACCGGTCTTACCGACGGGGCTTTCCAATAGTTGATTTCTCTCAATTCAATATGTGCGGGACTAGCATTTCACAGCACGCCATTTTGAAATGCGAATTTGCCGAAAAATTTCACAGCATAAAACGAAATTTTTAAGCACAATTCAACAGATAACGATGGTATAAAAATTGTTTTAAAATATTGATGGGATTGGGGAAATGGACTTAGCTTGGCTGATGGTGCGAGATCCGGGAATTTAATCTGAATTCTCTAGATATAAACCAATACTTTATTATGTAGCCATTTATCCAAAATTAGATGAAGTTTAATTTTAGAAGTCCATCTTTACTGATTACATTTGTTAGATATTCTTCATTGGGATAGATGAGCCATGCACCTGGACGCCCACATTCCATTTGTCAAGGTTGCAAGATTTATTTTATTATAGGATTTACCTGATTACATTTGTTAGATATTCTTCATTGGGATAGATGAGCCATGCACCTGGACGCCCATATTCCATTTGTCAAGGTTGCAAGATTTATTTTATTATGCTGCCGAATCAAGTAAGTATATGAAACGGCAAGTTAATTAGCAGTGTTATCTGGGATAATCTCATTACAGATAGATACACTCAATGAGATCAGTTCAGATGATAGAGATAGTTGTGAATGTTTAAGAAAAATCCTGGCCATCTTAGAGTATTCATGAAAAATCTAGAGGATTGATTCAGAATGAAACATTATTCCTCCCGTGGCAAGCAACGGTTTATGTTGTTGCTATTCAGTCTATTATAGGATTTTCTTGCTTCAATCTGATGAACCGAATTCGATTATGGCACAAGTTAATTCTCCATTGCAGATTTAAGCAGTTCGTGAAATTCTTAATGAATTTCACGAACTGCTTAAATCTGCAATGGGCTCAGACGAGTAGTTGAAAAATAGAGAATGATGAAGCAGTCTCAGGCAGCTGAAGGAAATTTCCAGTTATATGTGCTTATAAATCTGCCATTCATAGACCTACGTATAATTTATACGTCAGATAATGCTAATACTAAGAATTGATACCCAGGAATCGATTTTTAATCTCATATCACGTGAAGAAAGGTACCTTCCAGTATCTTATATCATGATTAAGCAGATGTCTTTTCATCTGACGACTGTTCGATTACAGGATTGATTTGTTTAGCTAATTGAATGATTACGTCATATAATTTATTCGCAATGAAAAGAGACGAACATTAATTTTAAGAGTCCATCGTAATATCATCTTTTATAGAAATAAACTAAACAAAAAATCATTTTAACTGCTATTAACAGCATATAAATTTTAATATAAATTATAATTCGAAAAAAGAATAAATATTAACAATTGATTCTAACTTTATAAATACAATACAATTAAATCAATTTCAAAATATTATAAAATATTCATATATCCATGCTCTTTTAAAGTTTCAAATTAGTAAAAATATGATTAATTTTTTATTCAAGTAAAAATTCAGAATAAATTAAACCTTACGCTTACTTCAATTTTGGAAAATTTAAAAGCAGGTTTAAAGAAAATTAAAACTACATAATTGCATATATTGCTTCTTTTTCATTATACGTGATTGAAATAAATGTTTTTATTTTATGAAAATATTTTCCATTTTTTTATAATTCATTTCTGAACATATTTTATGTAGCTAAGCAATACTAAATTTCTGCCAGAAAAATCGTTTTTATAATGCAATGATGAAATATTTAATATTTTAATTACATCATTTATTGTATACGATATTCAAGAGTATATTTTTTAACATAAAGAAACACATTTATTTCGAATATTTTACAGTTTTATCATTTATCCTACTTTATTATATATATCCTGTATATTATTTGAACATAATACTATATAATATATTGCTTGTATATTACAAACATTTAAATAAATTTGTTGAAAAAAATAACTGATTAACATATTTTAAAGCCGAAAATTAATTTTTAATTCTATCTTAAAAATAAATCTAAATTTAGAATTTCTTATTTTCAAAATTTAATTAGTGTAAGGATGATTCTTGAATAAAAAGCTCTTAGAAATGAAAATAAAAGAGAATTTAATCAAGTTGAAATATTTAAAAAAATTTAAATATAAAAAAGTTACAAATATTATTTGTTTTTAGACATTTTAAATGATTATCATTTAAATTAATTTTTCCAGATATAGAAATTTGTTCTTATTTATATTTTATTATTTGTGATAAATTTTTTCATAAAGATACACGCTTTGGTATGGCTGTAATTTTTTGTTTTGCATATGTGATCTATTGTATACATAGAATCTCATTATTATTATTGATTTTATTGTGATAACGTTTCTTTTAATTCAGTAATTTATGAGTGATGGATAAATCTATAATTAAAAATAGATTCATAATTTCAGTCTATTAAAATTGTAATATATACTGTACAATAAAATATTAAAAGTTTATAATAATCATACTGCTTAAAATAAAATTATATCAACTAGATGAAAAAAATAGTTGTACAAATGGCAATTTGCAAATATCAGCCATATTGAACTACTGTATAATGGTATAATACTGAAGCAGGTTTAAGCTTATGTTTAAATATGGAAGAACTGTAACAAATCAATAAAAAACAAGAAATATTTTCTCCAAGTATGGTTAACGAATAATTTTAGTTAACTATATAGACGAGTATAATAATTGCTACCAATTTTGTACAACACAAAATAAGTATTGCTTTATTGCAAGTAAATTAAATAAAACTCTATCTATCTATATAAATTTATTTTATATAATTCTAAAAAAATATAAATAATTATTGGGAAAAGTTACAATATAGCATTCAAATTAATTGATTGATTATCTGAATTTATTATCGAATTTGTTTTATAGTTATTAATGTAAGAGAAAATAAAGTCTGCTTGATAATTAGTAATGTCTAATATTGTATTGAAAACTTTTATACAGTCGAAACAATTTCTACAAAAAATTAAATTTATAATTTTAATACATTAAATATCAATACAATACTACTAAAATGATACTGGCTTATATCATTTATAAAAAAATAAATTAATGTAATTTAAAAATAAATTTGTATAAGACAATATAAATATTTAAAAGAGTAACTGAAAATATTATCATAAAACATCATTATAGATTTATTACAATTACAAAAACTTAAGACAATCTTAGAAAATTAGAATTGATCAAGTACGTATACATCACAAACGGAAATATTTCGCTGAATTTCTTATTATTCATGATTTCTGCCGTTTATCCGTTTTTTTAAAATCGATTTTTGAAGATTTAGTTTCCAAAATAAATTTAGATGCTTAATTCATTAATAATAATAAATTTCGCAAAATTCATGCTACATTATTAATATTAATACTTTTAATTTAATATAAATGTTTCAATACATTTTTTTTTGGTCACATATCAAAGTAAAATTACTTAAACTTTCACAAATATTATTCATGAAATTTTTAAAATATGCATTTTCTTTTCTTCATATTTTGCATATTATTATAATAGTTTTCTTATTAATTTATGTTTGCATTTTTATACTTGAATTTTTAAGCTTCTATAAGTAACTATATACAGATTCGTCTGCTATGACCATAGGTGCGACAACAACACCGCCCTGGTGATTAAAATCTAGATCTTAACAGTTTTCCTTTGTTATCTGTAGGAGTGGGATGACTATATATATTTATAGACCATGAGGCAGGAAGTGGTCAACAACAATGGTGATTACATTGATGATTGAAGTCAATTCTGTACATAAAATTTTCTTGGCTAAATAAAATGCATCCAAAAGTGTGAGAACTTTCTGTTCAATCAGATAATAAGTAGATAATAAAATCTTAGAGTCCATCTAAAAAGAAATTAATTGTAAATTAATAATGTGATTAAAGAAAAATTATGCACTAAAATTTGTTAAATATGATTGGTGGCAGCTTCAAATGAGCTAATACATAAACACCAATAAACAATGATAATTTATTGATATGAATGAGTGCTGTGTTGTTTATTTTAAATAATTTTTATGTGAAAATTGATCTTTATTTATTTCTAATATTTATAATTTTATAAGGTTATTAAAATGTTGCACTTCAAACAAAACTAACTATTTTAATTATTTCAATTAGAAAATAAAAGAGATAATTTTGGAATCTAATCCATTGCTTGAAGCTTTTGGAAATGCTAAAACTGTGAGGAATAATAATTCCTCCCGTTTTGTAAGTACAAAAATCATATCAATTTTTAATGGAACTTGAATTCTGTTATAAAATATAAATTAAATTTTTATTTTTTATTTAAGGGAAAATATGTAGAAATACAATTTAGTCAAGGAGGTGAACCAGAAGGTGGAAAAGTTTCAAATTTTCTTTTAGAGAAGGTATTATCATTCATCAACCACATCATCATCATTATCATAATTACTATCATGAGGGCCAATGGGAGGTGCATAAGCAAGATATAAGCAGCACTGAAGGGTGCATGAGAATAGGAATGCTATACACTGCTCCTTTCTGTCTACTAAAATAACACTTGTTACATTCATTTGTCAATATTAGCAATAGTAATAATATTTCAAAATGTATTATTTTAACTTACTGTGGAATATTTAAAACTGGCAGCCAATATGATTCATGATTTTTAATTCATAATCAAATAGAACAGTTATTACAATTAAGTTTAAGTACATCATACTAAAGTATATTTATTCAAATAATTTAAAATGAATAGTCTTCAATTTGTGCATTGCATTGAGAATTTTGATAACAGTTCCAATATCAAAATACTATTCCCAAAAATTCAAATATAAAAATTATCTATGGTCAGACATGGATCATGAAGGTTAGTCAGTTTAATGTGAATTGTTATTAAACCTGATAAATATGATAAAATGAATTTATAATGTAATTTTGAATTCTTGATATGGCACTTAAAAGATTCTTAAAGGCCTTTCAGTTCTGGCGTAACTACAATGGTGCAAGTGGTGCCACCGCACCAGGGCCCAAACTGGAAGGGGGCCCATGTTTTAGCAATAAAATCCAGCAAAGAAAGTTTACATAAAAGAAATTATCAATCATTTGGCAAAGACAAAAATAAGAAAAAAATTATTTTAGGTAAATTATTAATAAAAATGAATTTTTATTCTTAGATTCATCAATACAAGTACTATTGTTTTAGCTATAAATAGAGTAAAATTTTTTGGGGGCCAATTTTATATCCTGCACCAGGGCCCACACAGCTCTAGCTACGCCACTGAGGCCTTTTATTTTCATACTGAAATTAGGTACCATTATATGTGTAAACATTTGCAGCAGCTTAAACTTGATGAGAACTTCTTGAGATTGCTTTAGACAATTTAGTCATTACATTACAAACAAAGCTACTTTTAAATGCTGACAAACCTAACTGAAGAATTTTCTATTAAAAAAAAGCATGTAGAATTGCATTATAAAAAATTATTATTCATTGTGAAGTCCTGTGTGGTATCTAGACTATTCATCAGCTTCTGATACCAGGAGCAGTTTTTTATGTTGCTCCAGTGCTTTAAATAAGTAACATGTGGCAAAGAAATGATCTGGAGTCCAGAGACGATAAGACAGATTAAAGTTGGGAAAATAACAGACACTACAACTTCTTGTATAACATAAAAATTAAATGTTTATTAAGAAGATAAAAGGAATATGGAGATAAAGAATGGATATAAATAGAATCTTCAAATTTTGTGTGCATTAAAATGAAAAGAAAAATAGAGAAAGAGAGAAAGAGAGTGCGAGAAAAAGAGATGAAAAGCCACAGAATGATTTTTAAGGAAATAAAAGGATGTTCTGGAAGTATACGAGAAATTTGAAAAGGGAACAAAGATATGGATGTGTCTGGTGTGAAAGATAAAAATGATACAATGTTGTGGGATGAATATAGAATAGTTCATAGATGGAGAGAGTATTTCTATGAGCTTTATAAACCTATTGGAGAAAGGGATAAGGGTGAATGAAAAAAAGAAAAAATATTTGATGAAAAATATTTTTTTTAATCTATAAAAATTAAAATAAAAAAAATTATAAAATGAATTTAAGAAATAAATAAATATGACTAAACCAACAAGAAGGAAATGCCAAGAAAAATAATTTAAATATTTTTAAATTAACTTATATAATTTTAGTGTAAGCTTTCAGGAAAAATTGAAAAAGAAAAAATTTATGTTTGATAACATTTGCTTCAATAAATTTAACAATGTAAAAAAACGTCTGAAATCGTTTAAATGAAACTTATGACTAGAAAACTGTCAATAATGTAACAAACCAGAAAGTAATTCCATATAAGAGGTAGTTTTTTTTTATTTTTTATTTCCAATCATAAGTCCGGAACTGTTCTTGAACGTCTTTCACGCAAAGATACAATGTTACTTATTTCACCTTGAAGGATTGAGAAGGATTTGACATCGATCTAGGAAATTCGAATCTAGGAAGTTAAGACGGAGAAATGGTGTCTGTTTGATCGAAGTCTGCTTTAGTCTCATGTCTGTTAGAAGAATAGTATAAAAGGGAAAATGACACCGTTTCTTGTGCAGAAGCACTTTAGAAGATTTACCAGCTATACAAAGAATTGTGAGAAAGTAAAGGAAGCATGTCCAGAAAGAATATTACGTTGCTGACTAAGGAGAACACGATTTGTCCATTATGTAAAAGTTGCGATGTTATAATGTGTATTTACTTTGTTAGCTATGCAATTGCAATAAAATTGACTAATGTTGGGTTGTGTCAGTATTGATTGAAGTTACAGGAAATGGATTTTGTGCCAGATAAAAACAAAAGAGATGTGACCTCCTAATCTTTAATAGAATATATATATATTTTTTTACAAACAGTTTTCTCTCAATTTTGATTAAATATTACTTTCGAATAAAACTTGTGAAATTCTTGTTTATTACCAATTATTTTTTTTATTTACAATATTTTATAGTGGCCAACCAAGAGCAAATCGTTATTATTATTATTTAACCCATTAATATAATGACTTTAATATATTTTTCTCACCAGAATATATATATACAGTATATAGAACTTCATGTATCCATTGCCAGTGTATAGAACCTTAGCAGCACAGACTGTATTGACATAATGATTTAACAATCGATTGAAATGCATTACATTAGATGAGTCATTCAAGATGATACAAATGACAATGGATGTATCACTCATGAAAATGACTCCGACACAA
The DNA here is from genome assembly GCA_000484575.1 of Olivierus martensii. Taxonomy (NCBI): domain Eukaryota; kingdom Metazoa; phylum Arthropoda; class Arachnida; order Scorpiones; family Buthidae; genus Olivierus; species Olivierus martensii. Next base: position 42,899 of record AYEL01088878.1, on the reverse strand, counting down.
ATTTGGGAATTTCAATTTTCTTATTATAGATATTCATTAATATAAACATTTATAAAAATAATATAAAGCGCTAAATGTTTCATAAATATTACCGTGTATACTTAATATAATTATGTTGAACATAAAAGGAATACATTTATCGAGGTTATCTCGACTGTTTATCTTTTTTTTCTGATAACACGAGGTGTGATAAATTTATGGATGAAAATGGAAACTATTTATTGCAAGCTCACGTGTCACTTGTGTAATATTATTGAAATATGTTAGAAAAACGAGATTATCTAGATACGTGAATAAATTCCTGTAATCAGTAATATTTACTGATTTACGAAATTAAATAAATAATTGCACTTTGACACATATTGCGATAAACACTCGATAAGAATGACAATCTATGTTCAAGTATTTTTGATAAAAGAAAATTTTATTTATAATTATTGTTGCTAAGATATTTAAAATCTGCTTTTACCTAATTAGGAATAACAAATATTTTAATTTAATTATAATTATTTTAAATTTAAACAATTTTATTTGGCCTGTATGTTAACTATTTTTGTTTTCAGTTAATACTGATATTTTTAATGAAATTAAAAAGTTTACATCGGTTAGAATCCACAAGTATTTGATATATTTAATACTAGCATAAAAAAATACATTTTCTGTTCAGAAATAATCAACTTGTTTTTCCCTGAAATGCTTCTTTAGGAAACGCATCCTGCAAAATATCATTATATGACCTTTTTAATTTCCTGATCTGTAACCAGCGTTTCCTTGAAGTAATTTAATTGTTTAGAATATGCTTGAGTTAAAATGATATAAAATAAGATTATTTTTTTATTTATATCTAGTATATTGTTATAAATTGAATATATCACAAATCATGAAGCATTTTTTATGATATAAATAGTGTATAACTTATATGTTTGTATATATATAAACATATATATAAATAGTATATAACTCGAAGCATTTTTTATGATATAAATAGTGTATAACTTATATGTTTGTATATATATAAACATATGAGTTATATACTATTTATATATAACAATTAATACTCGTACATATACAAGCATTAATTGAAAAATAGTCTTTTCTATGTATTAACGAATAAATTATATTAAAAATAGGTGCCCTATATTTTTGCATTCGAGTAGCCTATATAAAACATAATAAATGATCCTTTTATGGTACTTAAAATGCCAAATATATGAAGATATATGTATACTGTTGACTCAATTATATAATGGAAATTGTACCGAATTTCTAAGTTATTTCATAATTAAAAATAATAAATTACGTAGTGAGCAATTGACAAAACAACAATAAATCTTATTTTATGACCAGTTGTGTTGTTTGTATATTTATAGCTTTAAATGAGGTGGAATAGGGATTATTTTGAAAGCCCTTAACAGACCGGAAGTTTTTATCTACATAACGTCTATGTCTCTCCAGCTGTATTTAGAGTACAAAACAAGGTATACAGTACTAGTGTATATGTCACTAAACTAATTTAATAAACTCATAGAGTTAATAAAATTAAAGAAATAACAGGTAGAAGCTTGGTAAAAGAAATTGTTAAGAGGGACCATTACTTTCTTTGGAGAGATCTGAAGACACATAATCCTCTTCGCTTCAGCAGTTTATTGCCATTAACAGGCTGTATCAAATCACATAGTCACTTTGCGCTGCGAACCATCATTTGAGCTGACAATTGCTGTCTACGACTAGTGGTTGTATAATTTGTTAAAGGCAAACGATCGATAAAATAGGATCAATATTTCCAAACATGTTTCCTTCCTAGCAATGTCTGTTCCATAGCCAGTCACAACCGGTTACAATTCAAATAATTTTACCGTTTCCTGATGTGATTTGATCAATACTTTAAATGGTAAATGTAGCGTAATGTTTTGAATATTTTTTGTATGTGTTTTGTGCAAGAATTCTGGATGAGAGAGTCTTTGAGTGATTTTAATTAACGTCGCTTACAGATATGAAATTCAATTATAAAGCGGATAAAATAATTAAATTTATTGTTAACAAATTATGTATTATATCAATTACGTCAAATCTTACTTTTCAAGTTATTTTCATTCCTGTAAAAAGAAAATCTCGAGTGAAAAATATGAAGCGACTAATGTTTATTAAGTAAAACGTAATTTATAGAAAAACTGCTTTTTAAAAAGTAAAATTTTTCATATCAGACTAATGGAAAAACTTTTCAATAATAATCTAGAAAGTTTTATATCATATAATATCGAAAATTTATATAACAGAAAATAAAATTACTCTCCTTTTTTTATACATTTTTTAATAGGAAAGATGAAAAAATTCAGCACGCATCAAATATATTTTATTTTCAGTGCATAATTAAAATATCCTAAATTATAAAAAGCTTCTTACATAAAAATAATAAATTATTACATTTAAATCATAAATAAAATACATTTAAAAAAATGTATCGAATCCCCTTTCATAGATTAATTTTTCAAATAATTTATAGTGTGTTGATTAAAAAATTAAGAAAGCAACTCGAGAATATTAATTAAAGACCATTTTTTTAAAATTAATATCTCATGATTTAATAGGATATAATTAAAATAAAAACATTTAATCTCGCATTTTATTAAGATAAAAGTATGTCCTAAATAAATAATAAATTTATAACAAATGTGATTATGCTATCATTAATTTTACTTTTTATTTAAAGCTATATCAATATTTATAACGGTTGATCTAGATTGCATCAAAAATAACATTCTTTCGATTCTTTTACTTTACTAATTCAAAAATGAAACAATAATAATAATAAAAATAATAACAAAGAATAAACATTTTTTTCTTCACATACAGTAATGTAATGAAAGTGAAATTAATTGCAGTCGTAATTTGCATTTTTATTAAAATTAATTGCAATTTAATACATTTCTAAAAATTAAATCGATTACTTATCGTAATTTACATTTTACTTTAATAAAATTTAACTTATCAGTTAAATTTTAATCAAATTTAAAAAATGAAATAAACATAATTAAATTTTTTAATTAAACTCGATTCTATTCTTATTTTTATGAAAGTGATTATTTCAATTTAAATTTTATTTTATGTAATAAAAATTTCTTTTATCATTTAATATAAATTGAAATAGAAATTAAGAAAAACATAATTCTTAATTAAATCTATTATTTATTAATTTTAGAAACAAATCATTTGAATTCTAAATGGAAAAAAGTATCTTTATTTTTTTACTATTTTATATAAAATAGAACACACTTAAAATAGTTGATTTCTTGACAAATTGATAATTTAATTTTTTTTTTCTTTTCGATTGTCTGCGTGTTTCATTAAATAAAGAGCAACAAATCAGCAATTTTGTCCATTTTGCTGAATTAGTTACATTCAGCTGACGCCTTGTTCCTATCGATAGTGAGATCGACACTTTAAAGGGAATGTTTGTGTGTCGTGGGATTAGATATCTATGTGGCCGAGTTGTCTTGGAAACGACCTTTGCTCAGTATATACTGTACTTTACGATTGAATAACAAGCAAGGTGGAGAACTGGTCACTAGTTTAATGAAGAGAAAGCTGTTAAAATAAATGTCCTTTATCACAAACTGATAAAATATCGATTTATTATTTTAAACAAATTATTATTAAGCTGCTGATAATTCGAATACAGATAAATTAACCAGATTAATATCTTAAAGATAACAATACGCTATCATCATAAATCTAGCAAATTTTTTAAAGATTATTCATTTCGTTTTACAGTAATTTTAAAACTTTATAAAGAGAATATTAAAAAAAAATTATATCCAGATATCAATTATAAAATATTTCAATTGAATATTGTTAAATTTAATCTATGTTTTTAAAAACATTAAGATTGTTCGACAAGATGATTATGTAGAATCACATAATCTGTAAAAAGAACAAAGACAATAATGGAGGACAAATACTACTTGTTGACCTTGCATTTTACAACAGTTACCCAAGCTGCTGCTTCGTTTAATAAACAATTTCACAGCAGATTTCTCAATTAGCAAATAATCTTTCAAAAATTAGATATGCTGGTGGATTATAATCTTTTTACTTTTTCAAAAAAAAAAAAAAAGTAATGTTAAAGAATTTTTAAACAAAAAAAAAAAAAAAAAAAAAAAAAAAAAAAAAAAGTAATGTTAAAGAATTTTTAAACAAAAGAAAAATACCATTAATTAAAATAAATTTACATTAAAAATGTTGTTTTCAAATATTCTTTTGACTATGACAAAATATTATTTTAAATCATTTATAAAACTTTAAAAACCAAAAAGGAAGAAAAATTAAACATTAAATTATTCATTATTTCTGCAAGTAGTTTTAGAAAGTTTATTATTATCTTTTAATAAAAAAAAATTTATTATTAAAGCTACTTTTCCTTCGTATATATTGTTTATTAACTGGTAAATGAATTTCTACAATTTAACGTTTATTCACATAACCAGAAGGTTATTTTTTTATTTTACGCTTCAAAGACAAAAATAATTGTTAAAATGGCATTACTGCATTTCGTAATTCCTGTTGTTGTTCTTGTTTTTTTTTCCATTCTGAAATGTTAAAAATATCTGGTAATCAGGGAATGCAGTGATTTTAATATAGTTACAGGTATTTTGTAATCGCTGCAAGAAATTATTGTAAAATGTTTTTCAAATATCAGCTTTTTGCTGACATCACAGTACTTTAATATGCTGTTTGATAAGAGATGGGAGAGCTCTACGACAGTCATTATGTTGTTGTATTAGACTTTTTACTTTCATGTTGTAATCGGCAAAGTTTCCTTATCCAAGTTAAGATGTCGATAAAATGTTAATACAATTTCGTTCACTTTACTGCTTTCTAAATTGCTCTGTAAAGTTAATAAGCAATTTAATGTTTCTCGAATGATAATTCGAAAATTTGATAAAATTTTTCGAGTATTATATTCAGTTATAATTTACAGTACTTTATATATAGTTTTTAAGTAAGCTATTTATATAATGTAATAAGTAAAGTACTTGAAGTTTCCAGTAAAATAAACAATGAAATGTTTTCTGATATTTTAAAATAGAAAATAACTCGTTAAACAAGACAGAAAAAAAGAGGAACAAGAAATGAAATTAATTTTTATTGCACTTCAAGAATATATTTAATTTGGATTGTTGCATTAAATATGCTTAATTATTATACAGCAAACAATGATTAAATAGTCCAAAATCAATTAGTTTTGATCTAAATTAATTTCATTATATTGATTTTAGTCTTAATATAAGTTTAATTTCGATTAAAATTATTTTAAAAATTATTTAAATGAAAAAGTAACAGGTTAAATTTCATGTAGAAATTAAAAATTAAAATTAACTTTGTTTGATTTTTTTGTTATTAATCTAAATGGTTATTCTTGTCAAACCTGATAAATGATAATATTAACTTATATTAAAATTAAGTTCCCTTTCATTTTATTATTAATTAATTGTTTTAAAAATTTGAATTAATTTTAGTTGCTTTATTTATTTTTTATAATATTGATCACTTTATTTAATAATACTTTTTAATCCCTTTACATCAATTAGTCATGTATAAATTCAATTTCAATATAAAAAATTGCACTTAAATTGTGATTGATATTTTATCATCGTACATTAATACTATTGTTATTTATTTTTTATATTAAAGCTATCCCCTCTACGAGTAGTTAATGATTATTATCTTGTCATTTTATTATTAAGACCTAATTTTTTTTATAAAGATACAGGCCAAAGATAAATAATTATTAATTTTTTCTGGGATTAAAAGATATTATTTGTTATATCAATTAAATGAAAAAGTAACAGGTTAAATTTCATGTAGAAATTAAAAATTAAAATTAACTTTATTTGATTTTTTGTTATTAATCTAAATGGTTATTCTTGTCAAACCTGATAAATTATATTTCTAGAAGTCTACTGGAAACTTCAAGGTCGAAATTTAGTTGTTTGTTAGATGACCTTGAAAATTTACTCGTACGGATGTAAATATTTTTTTTTTTTTAGTATTTTTGGAATATCCTTTTTAAATATTAAATATTCATTTATAATTACATTAATTTGTGTTCTAATTTATTTTTGAATTTTTATAAAAATCGTTCCTTAATTTAATGCATGACTTTGGTGTAATGTATGATATCACATAATTAAAAAATTTCTCAAAATAGTTTGATCATCATTTTTGATACAACAATTTACATCGAGATTAAAATTCATTTGAATTTATCTTAGAAAGTGGTAGTTTTATTATTAATTTCATTATTTAAAATTAATCAGTTAAAGAATTTAGGATGTTATTCTATTTGACTTTCTTTATATAGGAATATTAGATAAGATCGTGATATGACTAATATAATTTATACAATATTTACTTATGAAAAATTTATAACTACCGGTTAATTGTAAGAAATATAAATTTCAAGTTGATTACTATACTGTATCTTATCATATAACAATTAATATCATTTTTATTCTTTCGAAAATAAAATCTACTTAATTGAACATTATTTTCCCCCCAAAACAGCATACATTCTTGTTATCTATTTTCAAGAAAATATTCCCTTTATTCATAATAATCACTTCATTTATTTTTTAATTTATTCCAAATTTATTAGAGTTTGAGATCATCGTATCCATCTGTATGCCTATCATTAATAGTTTTAATGTTTTTATTTGATTCAAATGAAATTTATAAATGACTATCCGTGAAGAACCGTAAGAGAGATAAATTTTATTAAATACGCCATATTGATTACAATCGGAAGTAAATTCTCAGTAATTGTGACAATCCAAATGGACTTAAACATTTTTTAAAACTTCATATCTTCTCATTGAGTTACAAATTTATTTTCATGGCTATTTTTTATGATTAAATCGTTCCAGAAAGTTGTAACCATAAAAAATTATTCAATTAATTTTTATAGTATATTTTATATAAAATTTTTTTAGTATATTTTTATCTTCATATTTTATTAAGATTTCAATCGATGTGTTTATCAGAAAAATAATATGAATGACGAATATCAATTAAATCGATAATAATAAATATAAAACAATTTTTTTTTAAATAATAGATTAAAAAACACCAATATTATTGTTTTTCAAGAACGTAACACGAAAATTTACAAATACTAGCATTGCAAAAAACATTTAAAGGAAGTTGTGTAATGTCGTTCTCACCATTTTCTAAAGCATTCCAATAGATAAAAAGCACTTTAACGTATTATTCGATAACTAATGAATACTTAAAACTACCATAAAAGATAATTAAAATGAGAATATTTATACTGTATTGAGATTTTAACGATTCGAATAAGAAGTATTTTCGGTGTTATCTATATTATTTTACCGGACAAAATGGAGGTTAAAAGTTTTACGTAATTAGATGACGTAGTTTGACGTAGAATGATATATACGATGGTAAAATAAATACACTATTCGATTTACTAAATTTATATCTTCATATCTGTCATGTACGAAGAATTATTATGCTTATAAAAGTTCAAAACATCATTGCAGTCAATAATTTCGTAGAATTAATGCAATTATTGTTTGGTATCTTTGAAAATAATTGCATAAAATCTTTGACCAAAGATTGGATTATATTACACAAGTATTATGAATTTTTGAGAAAGATGTGAACTTATCGATGATGATAACACAGTGGGCTCATAATCTTATAAAATATGGCAAAATTAATAAAAAATAAGAATTTTTACATGTATGGGTCCTGTCAGTTCTATATAATAACAGAAATACTATATAGTGTTTTTTTTTAATTTACTATATTCTTAATTTAATTAAATAAACTGTAAAAAACAATAATGTCATTATATGATTTTACATTTAAGAAATTAAAATTACTTTCCAAAAAATTTCATTGCTTTTTACATATATTACAGTAAAAAATTAATTTTGAAAATGTACAGTATACAATTCGACATTATGTAAAGTAGCATTCACAGTAAATTATGTATACAATTTTTGTGAGGTAGCATTCGTGTTAAGTTATAGAATAGCAGTTTTAAAACCTTGAAAAAAAGATTTTTTTAACATTTATATCACATAAATTTCATTTCTTATTAACAATGTTATCTTTTTTTTTCCTTTACATATTATATCAACTAATATTTGGTCTTGTCATATAGTAGCTTCTTCTAATTTCCTCCTGTGAAAACTCTTTGTAATAATACTTTCAAACTGTTAATTAAATTCGTCAATATCAACAATCGAAGTAAATCTAAGAATAATTTTAATTAATTTAAATTATTTTATGATTTTTTTATCGTCATTTGTTCGCCATGCAATTAATTAGAAACCTCTAAAATATTCATCATTTTCTTGGTGAAATATAAAAATATGAACACAACACTAAATGTCATTAGATATCTGCTTTAAAAATTTTAAAATTTATATATATTATCTAGCGTATTTAATTTAATTAATTATTAATTTCGTGACTATCATTTTTTTACATCGTATCATGAAAACTTGTTGTGCAAGAAACTCTGCTCTTTATATGGAAATATCATATATCTATTTATAAATTTAATTTTTTTACTCATGTTTCTCCATACCAGATTAATAATAAAATAGAATAATTTAGTCAAATAAATTTAATTATGATTAAATTAAAATATTGTATCGAGAATAATACTTAAATCATACAACTCTAACATCAAACAGCTTTAAAATTTAAAATTAATTCAGATTTTTAAATTAGACGATCTATTTTTAAAATGGTTACGTTTTAAGATTGTTAACGATATTTTTATGGCATTAAAGCGATGTTTGAAACAGCATAAATTTCGATATTATTTGATACGCTAAGATGTCCGATTGATTTCAATGTTATCGTTTTTCATTTTTTTATCAAGTAATATGGAGTCGTTTGCACATTACATTATTCCAACTGCAGTCTGGCATGGTTCCAAGGACATGTTTGTAATGTTAGTGGAAAACTAAAGTCCAGCTGCAAGTTATGGGAAAAACGTCAGCAAACTGGAAAAAATAGAAGTGAAAAAATGTAAAATTCACCTGCGAAACAAGCACCAGTTATTATTCGATAAAGTAATAAGTTGAATTTTAATGGTTTTTGAAGAAAATAAACTGTATAAGTACTTATCATTAGTTTCATCACAACTTCTTTTTATCTCTGATATTAAATCTTTATTACTAATTTAATTATTTTCATAAATTCGATTCGAAATAAAAAACTGTGTTTAATAAATTTGAAGGAAAAAAAATGATGATGATATTTCTTAATTAAGTGATTAAATTCATAATTATAAAATTTAAATCGAATAATCGTATTAATCGTAAAAAAATCTTTAATAAATAAACGACTAGATTATTAAATTTAAAAGAAAAAAATTTATCGATTTTTAATTGATTTTTTTTAATATGTAAATTTATAAGAATTCATCCTTTTTTCGTGGATTTATCGCATTATAATAGAAGAGCAGTTGAAAAATCGGAATTAAAACATTACTAGAAGATTTAGAAAAGCATCATCAGTCTGATTTTCTCAGAAAATCAGTCTGACGCGCTTCTTCCTATTTAGCAATCATTCAACCGTTTTATTAAATTTTAAATAGACTTAATACGTAGAAATAATTAAATAGATGACTCCGCTTGATTTCTGCAATTTGTTCTATTAGTTCCTTCCAATTTTCGTTTCGTTTAAAAATTAACGACTGTTTAAAAATATTTTTTTTTAAATCTCAAATTATCAAATTTGTCTGAACATATTCCGAATATTAAATAAAACTTATCAAATAAATAAATAAAATTAATTAATTTATATAACCCGTATAAAATAGTTTCTTAGTTAATAAAACTCGAATCGATTATACATGCATTAATCGATATTATGAATGTTCTTGATGCAATCTCATGACATTTATTTCTGTATATTACTGTAACTTGATTCCAAATTAGTAATTTGGGATAACATGCTAGTGAATTGATTAAGTTTAACGAGAGGAATAAATGTTTTGGTGTTATAACCGCGTACATGTGTTTAGTCATAAATTGAAGATAATGCTTTGGTATACACTGCTAAATTTACTATTATCGTTATTAATTGTTTAAATTTAGAAATTATCATCCTATTTTAGCTATAAATAACAACTTAAACTTTCAAAATAACAATGGAAAAATTGAATATTAATAAACATTCATTAATCTAACATTCGCTAGACAAATGAATGAGATTAATGCTCGTACTGTACTTTCTTTAAGAAATAACATATAATTTATTTAGACTGCAACCGGGAACTCTTTAATACATTCATTGTTATTAATTATATATTATCTTATTATTGCAGTTTATTATACAGAAACTTTCCAAGACTTCACTCGACAAAGTCGCTAATTGCTTTCGCTTTTATAAAGTTTATATATAATGCATCACAATTTTATAAATTTAAAAAAATTGATGCAATTATATGCGGTAAAAGAAAGTCTTCATAAATTTTCCTAACCTATTCATAAGTTGAATTTAACCTTTTCGCACTTAACGCGAGAAAAAAGAAGCCTCGAATAGCGTAAATTCTATAAAATTCGTTTTTATGTAGCGTACGACCTTCTTCGTATAGATTAATACAATGTCATATCTCTTTTTAAGCAGCCTTGAACTAATATGACCTAATTTATTCGGTATGAATCCTTGACCTAAGAAAAATCTTAAATTTTCCTAATCAAATATTTTCTAAAGTAGAAAAAACTTCGTAGTTGACAATAATTTAAAAACCATAAATTGCATTTGGATATCTTAATTTTATAATAAAATTATATTCATTCGATTCAATTGTAGAATCAGAATATAGAATTATTTTTATGTTTTTGATTATATAAAATTTAAAAAAAATTAAAGATATCAAAAGATGATTTATAAAAATTATTAAAAAATGATAAAAACAATAATTCATAAGAAGTATAATCTCTCTTGATATTTTCTTACCTCGATTTCTTCAAAGTTTATAGACAATTCATGTTTTTTTCATGACACTTCTAAATGTTGTTCTTTCAAAAATATTTTTTGTATTTACAAAATAGCATCGAATTTTTATCTATTTTGGCAATACTGAATTTGATCACAAAACATCAAAATGAATGTATAGTGTATATTCAGAGATTTTAATCGAATTCAACTTTTTATTATTAAAAATAGAATAATAAATACCGAATTAATAACAAAAATATTTAAAACCTGTTTTGGAAATTGCTAATAACGCGTATAAAATAATCTTAAAATAAATTTAATAACTTTTTATTTATAATTTTCTAAAGTTATTTCAAAAAAATCCATACTTACTCTTAATATAAACAAGTCAGGTTTTATAATATTGTTTTTTTTTTATTATTTACTGAATGTAAATATGATCAAATTATTGTACAAAAAGTAATCTTAAAATAATTATGTTTACATTTTTGAATCAACGGAGATAAATTTAATAAATAATAAGATACTTCTGCATATAAATAAATCTCCTGTACATAACTATAAAAATATATTTTAAATTCATTTTGTGTTTCTTTATAGAAAAAAAATAATAATAATATTTTATACAACAATTTTAAACTTCAATATATACATATCAAATATATATATGCGTACATTTTATATTAGAAAATAAATTATCTAGTAAATCAAATAAATGCAAATGATAACTACCAACTTCGTATATCATAATATAATATGCCACAAAATTACAATTTTCAAGTCATTATATTTAAATAGACCAAATTTATCTTATTTTTAGTTCTGAAACGTGAAAGAAAAATGTCTGGCTGTATGCCAGAAATCTGATAAATCCATATTATTATATTCATGTATGTGTTCAAATCGAATCTAAGTAATATCAATCCGTATTATGAATAAAACCCACATCAATTTGCATTTCTCATTTTTTAACAATTGTTAATCTAAAATAAAAAATAAATTACGGAAATGACATCATCAGTAAGAATTAATTTAAAATGTTTTTTTTTCATTAATTAACCTTCGAAATATGGAGAACTCAATCGTAAAATATAGTTATGAACATTTGCCAGATATTTCGACTTAAATCAGTCAGAATTTGTTACATATAATGGAATAAATCTGTATTAATTTTAAACAGATAGCTATTGGATGGCATCATCCTCTTTACATTTACATTTGTCTAGTTACAAGGTAAACATGATAACTATTTCTCAACCATTATCAACATTATCACCAATCATAAATTCTTAGCTCTGTTATTTTGATCATTCGTTACCTTTCTCAATTAATATTTTAATCAAAAATTTCTCTACATTAAATTATAAAAACAGAATTTAATTTTAGATTTTGCTGGTATGTGTATAATATTCATACATCGCTGTTTAAATCACATATAAACCTTTTAAAATAAAAAATTTCGTGATAAAACTATCGAGTAAGTTTTAAAAGAATAATGCAAATAAAAAAATATTGTACTACAGTTGTAATCAGCAGTTAGTTTAGTTTACAGTTCAGTTCTCTACCCTTATGTAATTAATAGATTTAAATTGAAAATCCGTAGATTCAATAAATACTATACGAAAACATTTTCGCTTTTTTAGTGAAACGTTTTAGATTTTTTAACCAAGATTACCAGTTTATATATTTTTATTTTTTAGAAACTTATTTATAATTCAGTTGATCAGCGAATAAATTATCAAGAAAACAGAGAGTTAAAGAATAAAACAGGTTATAAAGTTTTAAACAAGTCTAGGGAAAAAAGATAGCTACATTTTCTTAAAAATTAAGTTAGGAATCAGAAAATCTTCTTAATCTTTTCAACAAAAGCGTAGAAACAAAAATAATATCCGCTAAACTGTTATAAACGAACATTCATTGATTTACACAACAAGGAGATATAAAAAATAAAAAAATAAAAAAATCATTAATCAATTGTAAATGTCATGCTGTCGATTCCAAAGAAAATGTTTTCGTAATTTTTTTCTAAATGTATTAAATTAAAGATAAGTTAAAAAACAAATTCAATAATTTCTAAAATGTTCACGGAATTTTTAAATTTCTTATATTTTTTATTCTGGTTTTTCTTATTTTATAACTGTAATGCGCAGTTTATAATATGTATTATACAAACTATCAATATCTGATTTTGATAGATTTTTTTCCACTATTTATCATAAATATCCATAATATTAAATTTCCTTGGAGACTTTGATATATTTCACTTATTTGATAATGATAAATAAATGTAAATCCTATAATTGACACCATATTAACTACTTGTGCTATAGTATAATATTTATGAATAATTTTGATCGATTGGTAACAGCATTATATATATTTGGTACTTGAGAACAGTACCAGCTAGAAAATTTGTGAGATAAGATGAAAATCTCTAATGGTGAATCTTTATTTTAATGGTGGAACCTTGTGATAACAAAAGCATATTATGAGCTACTAAGGGTAAGATATTATTGCAATCTTGGTGCTTGTTTCTAATTGATTCTGTTTGAAAATATAACGCATTTTAATTATATTGATATAATGATATTAACACTAATAGATTAAAAAATATTCTGATTGCAGAAGATAACTTAGGCATTATCTAGTGGCTAAAACATCTCATTATCATCAACGTTGTGATGCTTTTATCGACAGTTCAATAATGGACTTCGATTGATGAAGCAAAAGCAACAATGGGTTAATAAGCGATACAAAGCTTGTATATAAATAAATAAGAAATAACATTTTAGCAAAATTTCAAATGGCCAATTAATAGTTTTCCTAGAATCACACGCAATAGTTCTCCATGAACATAATATATAAGCAAAATTTATTCTTAAAATCAATATGAAAAAAACTCTTTTAAAAATGATATGCTATTTACTATTGTGAAAGAAAATGAAAACTGGATATTTTAGAAGGCCTTGTAAAAACACAAGGACACGCTTGTATCAAAGCTGAAAAATATTTTTTTCGTAAACAAAAATATCTATCTTCTTTGATAGATGGAAATACTATTTGTATAACCTACAAAATTTGCATTTTATGTTATAGAATTAACCTTCAAAATAAATTCAATTATTCAAACAATTCGATGCTTGAATTGATGTTTTAACACCAGCGTGAACAAATAAATGAGTTACATTTAATATTTTATCAACAATATAATCATTGGTTAATAAGCAGAAAAATAGTGCATAGTTATAAACATTTTTAACGCTCTCATTCAAAGATTGTTGGCCTTCGATTAAAGTTTCAGATCTTTGTTTTCGAAATTTATCGTTTTTTCTTCTTTTAACGGGCAGAAAATAAAGATTTCATCTGCTAAAGATCATTGGCAGAGTTGTAGAAAAACAACAAAAACGCACGACATCTCTCATAGCTTCTTGAATTTAAAAATATCTAACTGCATAAAACTAATTCAAAGTTTGTTAATAATTCTGATAAGTTATATAACATAAACATGATGTAAATAATTGGTTGAAGTGATGAGTATTACATATAATAACTGCTTAGTTAAATTATGAGGTATATTACATTAACTAATGTTTATGAGGGATTAGCATGACAAATCAACGAAGCTTATATTGATTTCGAAATCAATTTTTTAAAAACTAAATATATAACACTGGCATACATTTTAAATTTAACAAGTTCATAGATGGAGTTAATATTTAAATAATAAGTAAATTAATCTCTTAGATAAACTTCACCAAATTATCAATAGCTGATAATATATAATAAACAATTTCAATCTATCATTCAAATTTTATTTTTATTTATGTTGCATATATTTTTGCAATAATGTATCATACAAAATCTGGAACAGTAAACACTGTTAAATACAGTTTAAATAATATGTTAAAATTATGCATATACTGAAAATAAAGTAATAATTTAAAAATTTTGAGTTGCTTCTGTTATACTGTAGTGAATAATGAGTTCAGTTCGCTGAAATTCATCTTCATTTAGTTATTCCCATCATTAATTTTTCTATTACACATAAAAGTATTCTATTTATAAGAAGTACAAAGTATAAGATAATAAATGATTTTATAATTTCTTATTAAATGAGCAAAATAGACGACAAAACGTCAAGAAGAAAAAATGAAAATAAAATAATGAAAAATGAGAATGTTAATATGTTATTGTCCAAAAGATTTGAAAAGTTCTCTTTTATTCTTTACATTTATTTCATTTATAACATGAATTATATATATTTTACATCATACTTTAATATTTTAAATTTTTTAATTTTTTATATAATCTTCTGACAATATTTTGATTCGTTATTGGATTGAAGAAGTCACAAAAAATTCAAATAAAATAAAGGAACAAAAATGAGATATTGAAATATCCCATTTTTGTTCTTTTATTTTATTCCATCTTGAATTTACATACTATATATATACAAGATATAAATTTTTTAAAAATATTTTCTCATCATTAATATTAAAATGTATTAATTTGCGATTAATATCAAAACTAGAAATATTAAATGACAATCTTTTTAAGAGAAAATTAGAAAATCCCATTTTTTTTAACTTTATTTAAATAGTCATTTAAATAAATAATATATTTATTTAATTAAGTCATAGTTAAACAATTAAAATTATGTTTATAATTCGCATATAAATTTAAATAAGTTTGAATTTGTTATTTTGATAATACTGTACTGTATAGCTAAAAATCAGTCATGATCGACTTTTATTTTTATTATATAGTTTGATATATAGTATTTAATCTAGTGTCGCTATCTTTAAATATTGATGAAAATATTTTTTTTTTATTCTCATATAAAAAATAAAATGAATATTTTAATCAAAAATATCTCATTTCTGTATTAATTAATATCAAGTTATTTAATTTTCTTGGTTTTATTTTTAATATAGTTTTAATTAAAAGCTTTGAAATCAATAAATGCTATTTAAAAATTTCAGTTTATAAAATATAAATCAGAAAATTTTTGCAGTCGTACTATACTAGCATATTATAGGCTGCATATAGCCTATATGTTTATGCAATCTATATTTACGTTATATTTACTAAATAAAAAATTAAGTAAATAAAATTTAATAATTAAGTATGAAAATATATTTTTCTATAAAATATATGCAACAGTGTTTAGATATCATTAACAATTTTAAAATTATTTAGCAAGTATCGTTTATTTCGAAATGGTACTTGCTAAGTAATTTCTTAGTTACAATGTTTTTTGATGATTCATAAAAAGAAAAATAAAATTAACCTAAAAAACTATAGACCCAATTCTTTTCTAATATAAGAAACCTATTCAACTAGTAAGAATAGTGAATAGTTTTCAGTTTCCGTGTTAGTCAACAGAACAGAAAAAGAAATAAATTCCTCTAAATTTCATTATTAATGAATTGTAATTTGCCTTCTTATCAGACAAAGAATCAATTTGATGTTTTAATTAATGACATCATTTAAACTAGCAAATCAAAAAATAATCTACGTGCTTGCTTATTTGATTTGAAATCTGCTTTTGATTGCATTTTTATTTCGTACTGCTTATGCAAACATCATCATCTAAGCCAGCCATCTCAAAATCGAGGTCCCATACGCTTTTTATTGCGACCCAAGTAGAATTTATTATAACTGCATGCGAGAGCATATAGGCCTAAATGATATTCAAAAAACTTATAACTGCTTTCCGAGGTCCCATACGCTTTTTATTGCGACCCAAGTAGAATTTATTATAACTGCATGCGAGAGTATATAAATGATATTAAAAAAAACTTACAACTGCTTTTCATGAAATATTTGAAAATCATGCCAATTTAATTTTTATAAATCAATAAAATACAGAATTTTTTAATACAAAATTTCCTCTCAAATTTATAAAAACTGCTATTATTTATAATTTTGAATATAAATTGAGCCATATCGTTTAAAGAAATTAAAATGTAAATATGTAAACATAATCAACCTTCAGACTACTTACCTCGTTTATAAATCTCTCTCTTTTTTTTCCTGTCAGGCATTAATTTTAAATGCAGCCTCCAACCAAATAAGATGTCTAAAGTAGGCCTTTGAAGAGAGTGAATTTGAGATCGCTGATCTAAGTTGTAGTAAAAAATTTGTTTCGGTTATAAAAATACAATTATTTACTAATTTATAAAGATCTATTCTAAAAGATAATTTTTCATGGCTGTTTTTAGTTAAAATTTTTTCTTAAACTGGCATACTACATCTTATAGATTTCTTTTGAAGGATAAAAATATTGAATTATCTCTGATCACAACTCTGCATTTTTCAAATAATTCAAAATTTAATATATAATATGGAAAAATTAATAGTCTATTATAAATAGAATAAAAGTCTTCTATATATTCGATTCATCGCTTTAAAATTTTAAGATTATTTTTATATACTCAAATTTCAAACATTTTTAATGAAATAGTGAAAATTTTGCGCATATTTATTCATTGAATCTTGAAATTAGATAAACCAGTGCCTGATTATGCATCAAAGAATAGAAACTTGAAATAACACTACTAATTAAGAATATAGCGAACTTCATCTATAATATTAGTTTTAATCAGGACTCAATCTAATATAACAATGGTGGCCAAATTGCGGCTCGCGAGTCACATGCGGCTCTTTGGTACCTTCAATGTGACTCCACATCATGAAAGTCAATAGTTAATTAGGAACAAATACCTACTTAATTTTTAAAAATAATATAGTTGTAATTTGTTTATTATCTAAATGAAATAAATGTATGTAAAATATATAATAAATAATTTTGAAAACATTGTTAAGATTAACCTAAAAACTGATGTTCGTGACTCTCATTGATCTAAAAAGAAACTGATTGCGGCTCTCAAATATTTGAGATTCTCCTATATGGCTCATATATATATTACAGTGATGATCAAGCTTCAAGTCATTAACATTTATTCTCTGTTTTCAAAAACTGATTTAGTTATAGTATATTATATTTCTATAAATAAAATTTTAATTAAGTTAGGTGTTTTCTTTAATTTTTCTATTCAACGAATAAAGAACTATTATACATTCGCAGTAAAAAAATATTATCACTTCGCTACATTCTGAAAATACAGACAAATTAAACTCCTTTAAATGTCACATTTGATATCACTCAATATTCTATCAGGAAATATTTCTCGATACACGAACTACGTTTTTTCCTTCCATAAATTTTCGCTGTAAATCAATGCACCTAACTTAAACTCGTTTATGATCAGAATTTATTCAAAGTCACTTGTTCTCACTCCAGAAGGAATTGGCCTATTTTGTAATTCATTATCTCTGGCTACTGTATTTATCATCTATTTAATGAATGCTCTTCCTTAACAAACATGGCCATTAAATTAAACTTAGTCATCTCTAATACTTTCCAAGAAACAACATTCGTCATACTTTCGTAAAATTTCAATAAATCCTGGATATGAAATTATCAATTTTCTAAAGGGAGTCTTTCAAATTAATCTGACATCAGAAAATTAATTATTATTTTAAACGCAATATATATTAAAGATGGTTTATTTGCTATATTTTTATCTACTTAAAATTTATTTTTGTTTCCTTCTATATTATTACGATCATAAAATTTTCTCTAATTAAAAAGAACTATATATTTCTGTTAAAAAATTTAATAAAAGTTTGATTACAAAAATAAAAATGAAAATTATATGATATAAAAATCAAATCTAATTCCGACATAGCACTTTGACCCGGAAATATTCCGTGCCCACATTGATAACAATAATAATAATTTAAATTTAAGAATATTTTAAAAATGAAAACTATAGATTTTAAATATTTTTTCACAGTTGAGATGCAATCTGTTATCTCATTATTTTCAAAATAAATTCCTCGTTAACTCATTAGTAGAATTAATTAATTATTTCATTTTTTTAATAAAATAAATTTTTATTAAATTCGCAAAGAAAATTCATTGAGTTACAACTGAATTTGTGAGAATGAGTTTTCACAAAGAAAATTCGTAGATCAGCTACAGAATGAGTTACAACTGATTTTGTGAGAATGAGTTTTCACAAGGAAAATTCGTAGATCAGTTACAGAATCAGTTTTAATGAATCACTCCTTTGTGAATTTATTTTATGGAATAGCTTAATTGTGATGATACCATCAAAACAATTGTTACGTCACAGATTCTAAAAAATTAATGCACAGTCATAAATACTGTTCTGTATTTTTAAAAATGCAAATTTTTGTTGTCTCGCATTATGTTCATTTACTTATTTCTTTCAGATTTAGTTGACAAAATTATGAACAAATGGTAGGACCGATAATATTTATCTAAAATTGAAAATGCAGTATAATGCATATTGTTTAGACATATATAAAGATATTGGGAGAAATAAAATATTAAATATCTCGGATTATTCATTAAAATAAATCACATAACTTTCAGCACAGTCAGCAAGAATACTGACTGTACTGAAAGCTTCTTACTTGAAGATCTCAATTTTTTTTTATCCCTAACTGCCTTCAGCCATTAATATTATTTATTAATGAATGCAGCACATTTATATTTTTAATTACTGTATAATTTTATTTTATTTATATAGTAATTAAAAATATAATCAGCATTCTTGTTGACTGCTGAATAAATAGTCATTCTTGCTTCCTCTGTAAAATTTTATTGCGCTCTTAAGTTGTTTATGAAGTAAATAAAATATATTCTGATAATAATAATAATATAATATAGTGTTGCCGTTGTCATTATTATCTATGATTAATAAGCCAATAATTGTTCGCGCTCTTAAGTTGTTTATGAAGTAAATAAAATATATTCTGATAATAATAATAATATAGTGTCGCCGTTGTCATTATTATCTATGATTAATAAGCCAATAATTGTTTTTTTCGTTTTGCTCTCCATCATATTGCATTCTTGCCTATGCACCTATTATATCTAATTTCGGCATTAAAAAATCGAGTGAAAAGTTTTAGAATATTATGGAATGAAAGGGATAAGCATTTCTTCAGTCCCTCCAAATAAAATATTAAATATATCCAAAAATTGAGCAGTACGAATCATAAAGTTTGCAACGCAATACATCATGAATGTTGTATCCAAATCGTTTACATATAGAATTATCGTTTAAATTTAATAATGTTTGGACTATAATATGTTGATAGAAGGCCACTGGAAAGTTATATTCTAAAATGTGTTACTTTTTCCTAGTCATATGTTAGCAGAGTTAAATATTTATAGCACTTTCTAGAGTTGGCTAAGAACTGTGGATATGAAAGCAATGACTTACAACAACTTCCTCTTCATTTTGAGGATTAACTATCCATAATATGCAATAGCATACTTTTTCGCTATCAAACAATGGTTAATCTGTAAACACACGTTTATAGATTAGCCATATTACTTAATTTGTTATTAATAAAAGAAAAAAAAATGAGAATAAATTTAACTCGTGTCTTACAAAGATACCACTTTCTAAAATTCATTACTCCAATCACGTTAACATAATTATTTAATTAAATAATTAAAAAAATCGATATAAATTATTGCAGGTATTGATCTTAGAATATCATAATTATTGTATTATATGCATAAAGAATAATTTATTATTCTATAGATTGTAATTATTGTATTCTATTTATCATCTGTTTTGAATGTGATGTATTTAGAATATTGTCGTTAGAATGATTTTCTTAGAAAAACGATTTTCGTCTAAAAAATAAATGCTATTCAATCAAAATCATCTAATTTATGAAAAATAAGCTAAGTATAATACAGTACTTAAAAAATTAAGCTATTTATTGCAATTTAGCTAACCCAACGGCAGCATCGGAAGTCAGTATTAAGTCTATTGAGAGAGTATAATAATCCTATAGCAGGGGTGGGCAAACCGCGGCCCTCCAACTAATAGCTATAATGCCAAAAGTTTTATCGATAAATAAAATGAATACAAAAAAATATCAAATCTGTTCCATATCTCAGCAATATATTTATGTGATTTCTAGAAAAGTAATAAACAATAATTCATATAGTAAACTGTAGATGTCATTACAGTGTCATATTTCTTACAATAATACATTTGATTAACCGTTAACCAGAATAAACGTTATTGCATAAGAAATCGGTTTGCAAAATACATTCAAAATCAAATAAAATTGTTTTGTCAGTCAATCAACTCAATACCTTTCGTAATTTTACGGTGTTTGTATTTAATATTTGTACAATTTCCTAAACAGGTGTGTTTTTAATTATTGTTTCAAATTTAAAATGATTGAATTATAATTTTAATATATAATTTAAAAGAATTTCGACACTGCCGAGCTTCTCTGAAAATGGTGTTTCACTTTTTTCGGATTGCTGGCATTATTCAAACCCATGATTCATATAACGGCCAATGAAATCTGATCTACTAAGAAAATTGGCTTAATTTTAATAAGTCACCCTTTTATAATATCTTAGTCAACAAATTGCACCCCTTAAGATCTTTCTATTTTGGCTACATAATTTTCTAAGAGAATTTTGTCACCTCAGACAGTTATTAGGTGAATGCGGGATTTTGGGAGTATTTTGCTATTTTGTTTTACGCTCCTTTCCAATCAGATAGATTACTAAAAGGCAGGATCATTTCCAATCACGGGCTATACTCACACCCGTGGAAGGGTCTTTTTTTGGTCAACAGATGATGCCACATTCCATTCTTGTAGAATACTATGTGGTTTTGTCGATAGATGACGCCACTTTCCACTCAGTAAGAGTACTAAGTGGCGGGCACGCCACTTTCCATTCAGGGAGTATACTAAGTGGCGGGGCGAAACAAGCACTACTCAGTAAGAGGCGAGGCGAAACAAGGACCTATTCCTATGACTTTTATATGGATTTAGATTTCACAGGCTGCCCACCCCTGCGGAGGGGTCAACCGGATTGTGGAGGACGGGTATCGACTGGCTGAACCCGGACCCCATGATAAAAATTTTCAAGAGGTGGGACATGAGACTCGAACCTGGGTTCTCCAGTGTGGATAGCCGAAGTATTTCCACGTGGCCAATCCGGCCAACCCGTGGAGGAGGTCAGATGGTGAAGGATAGGGATCGCTGGGAAAGTGCGGCCCTAGGCTATATTTCATTGATGCAATATGGCCCTTTCTCCCAAAAGACTGCCGGCCGGATGGCCGCGTGGTAAAGCTTTGGCTTACCACCCTGGAGGATCCGGGTTCAAATCCGGGTCCCACACCTCCAGTTTTTCAGGAGGGGTCCGGGCCTGGCTCGTTGAACCCCATCCTTCAGCCATCTGGTTGGCCCCATCATGGGTGTTGGCCAGCCTGTGATGGGCTCTATAAGTGGCCGCCGCCCGATAATAAATATCCCATGAGGATATGGCGGCTTAACCGAACTAACCTAACCTAACCCAAAAGTTTGCCCACCCCTGTCCTATAGTAATAAGATTACTATAGGATTCCATAGATTTAATGCTGAGTTCCGATGCTGTCATCAGGTTTTTTTTTATTATAGTTGGTTGACGATTTAAAAAAATATAGCAATAAAGTCATACCCGAGTTACGACTCCTCGACTTACGTACATTTCGAATTACCACCATTCCTCAAAGTTTATTTATTTTGGAATTACGGCTCTAATCTTTTTACGGGATTATATGGGATTGTTTTATGTTGATTATTTCCTAGCGCGGATTGTAGCCGGTTCCGATAATAAATATCCCATGAGGATATGGCGGCTTAACCGAACTAACCTAACCTAACCCAAAAGTTTGCCCACCCCTGTCCTATAGTAATAAGATTACTATAGGATTCCATAGATTTAATGCTGAGTTCCGATGCTGTCATCAGGTTTTTTTTTATTATAGTTGGTTGACGATTTAAAAAAATATAGCAATAAAGTCATACCCGAGTTACGACTCCTCGACTTACGTACATTTCGAATTACCACCATTCCTCAAAGTTTATTTATTTTGGAATTACGGCTCTAATTTTTTTACGGGATTATATGGGATTTGTTTTATGTCGATTATTTCCTAGCGCGGATTGTAGCCGGTTGGATTACAAATTTTGTAAAGGGAGCAAAAGATATACAAACTTTAAATGAATAAAAAAGTTTAGAAAGTGAAATTGATATTGTTAAAAAGAAAAAAATCTTTTCGTTTTAACTAAACAGCGATAAGGAAGA
Organism: Olivierus martensii; assembly: GCA_000484575.1. Lineage (NCBI taxonomy): Eukaryota > Metazoa > Arthropoda > Arachnida > Scorpiones > Buthidae > Olivierus > Olivierus martensii. The sequence goes on along the minus strand of AYEL01088878.1, from coordinate 19,702 downwards.
TATACTAATTATTAAATGAATGTTATATAGACTGTACACTTTTTTCTTTCCTTTTGTTTTACGTATATTTTTTATTTTTATTTTGATCTTTCGTACAGTAAGACCCCGTTTAACGCGGGGAATATGTTCCAGAAAAACCAAGCGCTAAATAAAACAGCGTTAAACGAGGTCATCTTGACACGTAAATAATGGTGATAAGTGAAATAGGATAGTGAATAAAAATTATACATACTATTTTTTTATTTTATTTTTGTAATATACTGTATATTATTACTATCGTTTTACATTAATTATACAGGGTCAAGAAAAATTTCGTCGTAATATTTTGTGTACTGATAGAGGACTTCGAAACAATTCGAAAATGCCTAATGAACATATGGTCTAAATGGCACCTTTCTGAGTTATAACCCTTTAAAGCTAGCCAATCACTATCGAGTACACAAAGCGTCACGACGCGTCGAGTTACCAAGAAGCATCGCATTGCATCGGTTTCCTTCTGACTTCCGGGTTAGTAAGACGGCAAGAACGCAATGCGATACCTAGTGGCAACGCGACGCGACGTAACGCTTTGTAAACTATATGGTGGTTGGTTAGCTTTAAAGCAGGACTATCCAACCCCGGCCCACCGCTTTACTGAATGCGGCTCAACATAAAATCGTAAAACTTCCTTAAAACATTGAGATTTTTATGCACTTAATCGAGTTTTATTGTTGCTAATGAAGTTTTTATTGTTGGAATATCTATCTACATTTCCTATTTCATTTTATAAAATATTTCTTATTTCAGTGATTAAAACTTCAGCTCAATGATTTATCAATAAAAATTTTCTGAACGAAAAGAAGAGAAAAGATTATTATGCTACGACATTTTTACTTATTTGTCAAAGTGGATATCATATATTGTACATTATTCATTAACTTTTTTGCTTAACAACTATTTTTTCGTTTTACGCCCCCTTTCCAATCAGTGAGATTACTAAAGGTCCAATTTCAGTCATGAGCTGCACTTACACCCGTGAGGGGATCGGATGGTGAAGGACAGGGATTGCCGGGCAGAGCCTGGAACTCCTAAAAAAGTTTTCAGGAGATGCCGGACCCGGGTCCTCCTGCGTGGCACGCTAACACGTTACCACGAGGCCACCCGGCCACCTAACAGAGCCTGGAACTCCCAAAAAACTTTTCAGGAGATGCCGGACCCGGGTCCTCCTGAGTGGCACGCTAACACGTTACCACGTGGCCACCCGGCCGCCTAACAACTATCATTGATTATATTATGTGCGTCCCGGACAAATTTTTCTTCAAATGTGGCCCAAGGAAGCCAAAAGGTTGGACACCCCTGCTTTAAAGGGTTGTAACTCGAAAACGGTGCCATTTAGACCATATGTTCATTAGACATTTTCGATTTGTTTCGAGGTTCCCTATCATTACACAAAATATTACGACGAAGTTTTTCTTCACCCTGTAGACATTTTTTATTTCTAATATCGATTTATATTCATAAATCATTGATGAAAATCAAAGATATTCGAGTAAATAATTTACGTTTGTGATGAGGGAGGTTCTTCCTCGTTTGACACTTTTTTTTTTTCTCTCTTTTTTGTTAAGAAATCATGTAACGTCCTTTGCCTTTTCCTCTTTCGTTCAGCAAACAATTGTCGATAGCGAGACATCGCATCCATGACATTTCGTCTTGTCTTTGAATTTTGTATCAAAATTTGGATCATTTTGCATAAACTGATCCGGTGCCATTTAGACCATATGTTCATTAGACATTTTCGATTTGTTTCGAGGTTCCCTATCATTACACAAAATATTACGACGAAGTTTTTCTTCACCCTGTAGACATTTTTTATTTCTAATATCGATTTATATTCATAAATCATTGATGAAAATCAAAGATATTCGAGTAAATAATTTACGTTTGTGATGAGGGAGGTTCTTCCTCGTTTGACACTTTTTTTTTTTCTCTCTTTTTTGTTAAGAAATCATGTAACGTCCTTTGCCTTTTCCTCTTTCGTTCAGCAAACAATTGTCGATAGCGAGACATCGCATCCATGACATTTCGTCTTGTCTTTGAATTTTGTATCAAAATTTGGATCATTTTGCATAAACTGATCCATAATTTCCGTTATAGTGGCTAAACTTGTTTTGAGAAAATCCGTTGCAAGTTCCTTTTGCTCATCTTCAAAAACGCTAACTTCTTCGCATTCGTGCATTTGTTGTTGTTCTACTAATTCTTTAAGATCGTCAATCAATAAAAGAAATAGAATTCGAAAAAAACCGTGTTATATCGATCTCTTTTTTGTTAAGAAATCATGTAACGTCCTTTGCCTTTTCCTCTTTCGTTCAGCAAACAATTGTCGATAGCGAGACATCGCATCCATGACATTTCGTCTTGTCTTTGAATTTTGTATCAAAATTTGGATCATTTTGCATAAACTGATCCATAATTTCCGTTATAGTGGCTAAACTTGTTTTGAGAAAATCCGTTGCAAGTTCCTTTTGCTCATCTTCAAAAACGCTAACTTCTTCGTCTTCGTGCATTGGGGCCCGGATTTGAACCCGGATCCTCCAGGGTGGTAAGCCAAAGCTTTACCACGCGGCCATCCGGCCGACTATATCGAAACAGCATTAAGCGGGGTCTTACTGATATATTTTTTCTTTCTTTATGTTTCGTGTTATTAATATTCTTAATAAAAATTAGTTTTTCTTTATACTTCGTGTTATTAATATTCTTAATAGAAATTAAATTTCTTATGTGGAATTATAGAAAGTTATTTATTTTTAATTGGTTTTGGAAAGCAACTCTCCTTTTTGTAATGGCTCCAGATCTCATATAACAAGGTTTCACACAACACGGCGTTTTTCAGGAATCTATCTACCGTGTTATAGGTGTTATACTGTGTTATATGTACCTATACTGATTAATACTGCACTTAGCTCATGTTTTACATATTAGATGTTTTTGATTGGTATTTTTTATATATATAAAAAAAAAGATTATTACCGAATAAACAAATAATGCAATTTGAAAAACTTACCAAGATAAATTTAAATAAAAAATTGAGAAAAATTTCCTATAAATTAGTAAATTTATCATTTGTTTTGAAAGACTTAATAGAGATAACATGTAAGTAAAATATATATATAAAACATATAAATATAATATATATAAACATATACCGTAAACTGGGGGTGACTTAGGCCCATTAGGGTGGCTTTGGCCCAATTTTGGAAACGTGTTTCTGTTTTAAATTTATCACCAATTTTTAAAGATGTAACAAAAAACAATAAAAATATAAATAAACAAATGTTTTTTATGACATCTTTAAAAATTGGTGATAAATTTAAAACAGAAACACGTTTCCAAAATTGGGCCAAAGCCACCCTAATGGGCTTAAGTCACCCCAGTTTACGGTATATATATTATGTCGGTGAAATAAAAAACAAACTTTATTTGCATGAATTACCAATTAAAAATTATGATTTTTTTTTAACATCGAAATTAAATATATATATATACCTTATAGGAAAACATCAAAATAATTAACAATTTATAAAAAAAATTCAATATTTTACGTTATCTATTTACAAATTACTAATTTACATTAAAAATTTTTAAAAATTTATACAGTAATTAAATCAATGTGCTGCATTTATTAATAAATAATATCAATAGCTGACGGCATATTGGAGATAAAAAAAAAATTGAGATCTTCAAACTTTTCATAAATAAAAGAAAACAACCTTTAGATTTTATATTTACAGTACAGATATTAGATAATAAGCTTTAGAACTAAATCAATATCTCTACATTGATTCATATTTATTCAAAATATTCCGTGAATATTGCATTTGTTTTTAGAGAAAATACTTATATTAATTTTATTATAAGTTATGCGTGTGCTTTTAATTCTGAAAAATTAAAATATTGCATACAATAGTTTCCAAATAGCTTTTTATATACAGGGTGAAGAAAAACTTCGTCGTAAAATTTTGTGTACTGATGGGGGACCTCGAAACAAATCGAAAATGTCTTAATGAACATATGGTGTAAATAGCACCATTTCGAGTTATAACCCTTTAAAGCTAGCCAATCACCATCGAGTACACAAAGCGTCACGACGCATATGTTGTCAGGACGCGTCGCATTGCGTCGTTTTCCTATTTACTACCGGGTAGTAAGGCTGGATTCACACTGGCCTTGCGACAGCGATCTCAACCACAACCGCGACCGTTGCTATAGAACAATCCCATCAGGCCTCGCTTCACGACTGTTCGCTACGACCACGATAATATTCAACTTGCTGAATATTATCGTGGTCGTAGCGGCTATGTCATTATGATAGCCAATAGAAAGGAGGCATTTAGCCATCTCTTACGAACTGTGTGATACATCAGCTCTTGTAGGCAGCACGGTATGTGGATTGGAAACTATAGCCGATCATGATTTCCGGTTTCCAGCGCTGTGTTGAAAGTGACAAACATTTTGGCCGGAGCTGTACCTGTGAACAGGACCGGCTTAAGCCGGTAAGCAGACGATGCATCACATTGGGGCGCCAAAATTATCATTTTCTCAATATTATTACTCAGCAATATTGTATATTGCTGAGTAGATGTTGCAAGAAAGCTGCAATGGGGCCGGGACCTCTAGAGCCGGTACTGCATATGAATAATTATTTCTTTTCTTATTTACCCCCACAATGAATGCTAAAATAAACAAGAATCATATCAAGTCTATAGCATCAAGAAGAAACGTATAGTGATCAGCTTAGAAGATTAGTACGTTTAGAAAAATACTTGGCAATGATCATCCATTTTACATGCATTATTTATTACGATTATCGCGGATACGATTACTGAGGTATTTTTCGTGGCACCAATAACCGAGATAATCGAGGTATTCCTGTATATCGAAATTCACATTTGATATTACTAAGAAAAATATTTTAAACCATTTGGGTAATATGGACCATGAAAATAAAATGTTTATATTAGGCTTATCCAGAAAGTAAGTACCGTTTGGGATTTTTTTTGTTAACATATGACGCCACTTTCCATTCAGGGAGAATACTAAGTGGCGGGGAGAAACAAGCCCTTCCACAGGCTGCCCACCCCTGCGGAGGGGTCAGCCGGATTGTGGAGGACGGGGATCGACGGGCCGGGCCCGGACCCCATGATAAATATTTTCAAGGGATGGGACCCGAAACTCGAACCCGGATCCTCCAGAGTGGAAAGCCGAAGCGTTTCCACGCGGCCAATCCGGCCGACTCTGTTTGGGATTAAAAAAGATTAGCAATTTGTTTTTATTTGTATCTTATTACAAAAAAATCGATACACCTTAAACTACTTTTAGACATATTCACCATGCGAATTAAGGCAAGTGTCATATCTTGACACTAATTGCAACATACCCGCTTCATATAATTCGGTCGCCTGCGATCTCAGACGGGGATCGACGGGCCGAGCCCGGACCCCATGATAAATATTTTCAAGGGATGGGACCCGAATTCGGTCGCCTGCGATCTCAACCAGTTCTGGACGTTTACCTTGATCTCATCATCACTTGCAAAGTGATGGCCGGCAAGAAATTTGATTGTTGTGCCTCGTTCCATCCAGTCCACTAACAAAATTCCTTGACAGTCCCAAAACACGGTGCACATGATTTTTCTTAAAGAAAGAGGTGGTTTTGTTTATTTTGGGTTTCGGGGAACCAGTATGCCGCCATTCCAGTGACTGTCGTTTCGGTTTCAGGTGTCTCTTAATAAATCCATGTTTCATGGCTTGTGACAATCCTTTTCAAAAATCATTTCCTTCTGTCGCATCTGTCGCATATCGCATTTGCCATAAGGAGCAAATGCGTAGGAAGTTAGGCACCTAAATTTGAAGCTACATTCAAGCGTAGGGGCACATTGTAAACGATATGAATAGGCTTTTGGTATACCTGCGATCTGTGAAGTGAGCGAGGATAGGTAATGAGATTTTTCGGCAAATTGAAACAGAGACTACATTTGGTAACAAAACAACTTCCTTTATTAGAGAGTGAGTTTACATTGGTAACAGTCCGCGAATATCGATTTTACGGTTACAAATAAATTTTCGCGAATAGTCGAATACGCGAATACGAAATCCGGGAATAACTAGAATTGACTGTGCTACATTCAAGCGTAGGGGCACATTGTAAACGATATGAATAGGCTTTTGGTATACCTGCAATCTGTGGAGTGAGCGAGGATAGGTAATGAGATTTTTCGGCAAATTGAAACAGACTACATTTGGTAACAAAACAACTTCCTTTATTAGAGAGTGAGTTTACATTGGTAACAGTATGTCCGCGAATATCGATTTTACGGTTACAAATAAATTTTCGCGAATAGTCGAATACGCGAATACGAAATCCGGGAATAACTAGAATTGACTGTACATAATATATATATTTTTTGTAATACATTATTATATTTTTGCGATTATATATTTGATATAAATGCTTAGATTAGTAATAAAAAATTTTGTGTGTGTACACATAAATAACAAAAAAAAAAAATGTACAATGCAAAAGAGTTTTGGGCTGGATTCTAGGAGCTGACACCACTCCGCCGTTTTTGCCGCCATTCCAGTGACTGTCGTTTCGGTTTCAGGTGTCTCTTAATAAATCCATGTTTCATCGCTTGTGACAATCCTTTTCAAAAATCATTTCCTTGAAAACTCTCAATATCAGTATGACCATTCAAAGCGCCAACACCTCCAGTCGCCATATTGATTTCAAATGTTTATCTTCTGTGATGAACGTTTTCACTTCCTTGTGTAGCGATTTTTCTTTTTTTTTTCACTTTTTATGTAAGTATCTTAAAATGATGAAACAATTTTCTTAAATATGAAGATTTCAGTCATAATTCTTTGTCTTCCTGTAGTAGTTGTAATATTCACAAAAAAATTTAAAAAGCACTAGGGATATAAATGATATATATCAGGGATGGCCAACAGGTCGATTTATAGTCGATCGTCTTAAGTATTGGATGACTCTCTTACTGCATAGTGCCTTCTCTAGACAACTAAAGCCAAAATTTAGCTTAATTGCTGCGTATGGCCCAAAACAGAATAGCCGGTATCAGCAGAGCATTTAGACAAAATTCTAAATTAGCTGACGATGCCTACATGGCGCCTATGAATTGACAATTGTGAAGTATTGTGTTTGAGATTTATTATTTAAAGCAACTCGTCATCGCTGCTGGATATTTTGTTTTGGGCTAATGTCGTTTTGGGATAGGTGGTTTTGGCTCCTATCTCTACTTCACCATCAAACGAAGAATTTCGAAGATAGATCGTTTTAGCTCCTATCTACTCTCATCATCAAACGAAGAATTTCAAAGGTAGATCGTGAACTCATTGTTAACATATAAAGTCGATCTTAATGAAAAACAAGTTGGCTAGCCCTGATATAATTTATATTAATATTAATTATCCTTTGAACAATACGAGAAGTTTCTACAAAAATTCAAAATATTATTGGTCCATGCTTGATGAGACTATGATTATTGAGATCTTGAAGCTTTTTTCGACCTCTTCTGGTTCTTCGTTGGTTAGTGGACTTCTCTTCCCAGAATGAGTTGTTGATTATGTGGAAAATATAGTAAATGGAATTGATGTTTGAAGTTTTTGTTTTACATTTTCTTAATATGTGAAGATATATACCTATGAACAGAAGAAGAACTAGTACTGTGGTAGCAATATTACCTCCAAGGAAAGGATAGTAAAGGTTTGGTATAGTTGTTTGATAGTTATCTTTAGAATTGATGTTTGGAATCTGTTTTAATTCATTTAATTGATTTTATATAGCTTTAAGTGATATACTAGTTGCTTTTAAGGGTGTGACACGGTTATTAATAGAGATTTTTATTTTATAGAATGATTTCAAAAAGGTATGTAATATTTGCTGTCCTGTAGTGTTTAAAATGTCTAAAATAGGAGGACTAATTAAGTGTTCCTCTCTAGTTGAAATAAACGTTGATCGGAATTGAAAATGTGATGTTAATTTTATGCCCGAAACATGTCTAGTGTACATCGCTGGCAAAACTAGAAGTCCGGTGTTGTTTAATTTTATTATACTTGAATGTGGTGAAGGATTATTTTAATCATAAAGGTCGTGACACACTGAACGCGGAGCGAAGCAAAGATGACAGAAAAATTAGCAAATTTCGCTTCGTGTTCGCCGCATCTTGTCTACATTGCAGTCGAGTTGTTTCGTTGATTTGCCGATAGAGGTCGTTTGCGGAGGATGGTTGATTTGTTATGTAAGTATCAATACTGTAAATAACTTTTTTCTTTGATTTAGTAAAACGGTGTTGGTTGCTAACTCTCTTCTTTCACCTTGTGACCTACCACACATTTTTATGATAGGAACTTTCACTATACTTACACTTTCCTCATCCTTCTCTCTTCTTACTTCCTACTCAATGGCTAAAGCCATGGTAAGTCATCTATCTCTGGATTCAGGGTTATTAAAAGAAGTGATCGTATATTTTCGGTATTATTTTAATTTCCTGTCATATAGGTGTGGTCGTTATGTAATTCTTAAAACAAATTCTATATCTGAATCCCAACCACACAGTTGAACTTTCGCCATTTTCCAAGTATATAAAACATTCGTTTCTATTGGTTGAATGCTTCCTTCGCGTCTTGCCGCACCGTATTGTTCGCGCGTGCTGATTAGTCAAAGTTCAACTTTTTCATCTCCTTTCGCGCGGCTACGCGCCTTAACTCGAGCAGCCGCACAGGATAAGCTAGTCCAAGACATATTATACGCCCGTAACCGCGCGAAGTTGCTTTCTTACTCTTCGCTTCGCGTCGCGTTCAGTGTGTCACACGTAACCGCGCGAAGTTGCTTTCTTACGCTTCGCTTCGCGTCGCGTTCAGTGTGTCACAGCCTTTATGCTTCGTTTCGCGTCGCGTTCAGTGTGTCACGGCCTTTAAGGACATTCTGTTGCTAAGCTTAATGTTTTAGGGGTGGAATAAATCCATGTACTCTGGTCATTTACTCTACGGAAAATAAGAGAATGATTAAAGGAAATTCATTTTTCGCACAAATCAGTTACAATACTATCCAGGCCTAAAAATAGGGCTTATTCGCCTGTATGATAAGGGGAATTTAAATATTGGAACTTCGGGTAAACATATAGAGACATGATCTGATTCAGATTTACATTTTTGTACCTCGTTTGCTCCTAGCACGATGTATGATTGCCTATTTCTAGCTATTGCAATATACGGATAATCCGTTTGGTAAAATACAAATGTGTTGACATTTTGAATAAATGCCAGGAATGTTATAAATCAAAAAAATACCCGTCTGGTGTCATGAGAGGTATTTCGTCAAAAATACGCAACTTATTTGATAAGGCCGCTGATGTTACTGTTATCCGCGCATAGTATTTAAAAAGATTGTCCTCTCGAGGGGATTCAATTAAAGAAATTTCTGTCGGTAAGGAGGCTTCAATATTTAGTAAGTGTTGACAAGAGTGTTTGTCGAGGGACAAAATAAGAGTTTATTCGACCTTGACTTAATATAGCAATAGCTTCTCTTATATCTGTTAACTGTGAACGAAATTCAGCGAAAGTGATTTCCATATATCACAAAACAGATCCTTATACGTGTGAATCAGTTTCATGTGATATTTGTTGTGCTACCTGAGATTTAATGCTTTCTAATTTATTGTGTGGTATGAAGTTTCTATGGATGATGGTTCTTCTTTGATCTGCTATGCGATCCTTAGAATGGATCAAGATAAAGACAGTTCTTACGCAAATACTATTATAGCAGTAACTAACTTAGATTCTTGTTTAGAGTAATATTATTCAGCCAATAGCAACATTAAACTTAATCTTTGATCCACATTAAATTGTTTAAAAAGCAGGTTGTTCTGTAACTGTGATGTTTGGGTATCTGCTTGTAAATTTGTCATAGAGTCCTTGTCCCCTTCTGTACCCTGCATTAGTAACGAGTCTTCCCGGGTTTGTGTATGAATTTAAAATTATATTCCTGTAGTTGTAGGTTCCAGCGCGCCAAACATGAACTCGGGTCTTTCACATTTAACAACCAACGTACAGGCCTGCTATTTATGTAGATTTCGAACGGTCGGTGTATAAAGTCGAAAATATTTAATAGCTCAAATGATTGCGAGACATTCTTTCTCCATAGTACTATTGGTAAGGCCGTGATACACTGAACGGGATGCGAAGCGAAGTATAAGAAAGTAACTTCGCTTACAATGTGCCTTGGACTAGCTTTTCCCATATGGCTGCTCCAGTTAACGTGCGTAACTGCGCGAAAAGAGATGAAAAAAATGAACTTTGATCAATCCGCACGCTCGAACAATACGATGCGGCAGTGCATGAACGAACAAATCAACCAATAGAAACAAATGTTTTTTATACTTGGAAAATGGCGTAAGTTCAACCGAAGTACAAAAAAGATCATGTCTATGTGACATGAGATTAGAAGAATACCGATAACTTTCTAAAACCGAATAGGCAGAAGAATTGTCATTCATGTCATTCATAGATGCGGAATTCGTGCTCGTACTTGCACTCGACTCTGGCGTGAAGCTTAGGATCGGGCTCGTATAGTATAGGATAAGATTGCGCAAGTCCTACCCCATAAGAAAAAAATAGGTATAAATCGTAGGATCTATGAAAAAAATAAAAATTATGTTTGATAAAAAACCTTGTGTTGTCATTGCTGATATTTATTACAATAAAATTCCATACAGTCTACTCTCTTGGATAAAATTAATAAAATTTATGAACACGAACTTATAAGGCTTAGGAAACTAGTAATTTAAGTCGTACCACCTATAGTTTAAGCCGTATCTACGTTTAAAATTGGACAATTATAATAAAGCTTTCTTTTTCTCAATTAATTTATTTATACAATTGATTACAACAATAATCACAAAGATATTTTTTTATTTTCTTGTCAACTCCAGCACATAAGTCGTGTATCCATCCTTTGCATTTTTGGCACTGAATCATAGTCTCTTCGCGCTCTTCCTCACCAAATATTACAATACCAGTCACTTTGAGTCTCTTTCATTTGAGTTTCTGTTCTTTCTAACTTTCTTTTGGGAGCTCTCTTTTTTAGAGACAGTTTTCTCGATTTTCTGTTTATTCGGTGAACTCGTTATTTCTATCGAAGACAGTCACTTTGAGTCTCTTTCATTTGAGTTTCTGTTCTTTCTAACTTTCTTTTGGGAGCTGTCTTTTTTAGAGACAGTTTTCTAGATTTTCTGTTTATTCGGTGAACCCGTTATTTCTATCGAATAAGTGGTAATATATTTGCATAATTGCTGTTCCATTCGCGGAATGGGTGATAGGATGTTCATTTCATGCCGTGTTATTCCAAGACTCACCGTTGAAGTTAATGCAATAGACTCTTGTTTCCAACTCTTGAAAATTCGGTTTGCCATGTTTTAGGTCTATAATAAAAATTTAAAAACAGTATTTTAAACTCAAGTGTTATTAACTAATTCTAAAGCAAATTCACAGTTATTAAATCAATGTTATGTAATAATAAACACTAAACTCCTAAGTCGTACCGGTACGATTATGAAATGTCATATAGGTATAATTTAAGACACGGCACAACTTGTAATTCTAATGAACATATTCAAACACTGAATAAAGCTAACACGATATTGTTTGCAGTAAACAACTCCTTAAATGTTACTGCATGACTTAAAAATATGAAGCATGATTTTATCAATTAAACTACTAAACAAGCAGTAAAACTTTTAAGGCAATTACGATAAATTTAGGCTGGATTCACACTTGCCTTGCGACAGCTATAGAAACAATCCCATCAGGCCTCACTTCCCGATTTTCTTTACTGCGACTACGACAATACTGAAGTTGTTGAATATTGTCGTGGTCGCAGCGGCTACGTCATTACGATAGCCAATAGAAAGGAGGCATTTGACCATCTGTTACGAACTGTATGCTACATAAGCTCTTATTGGCTGTTGTTTACGCAGTTGCTATGATTCAAAAAAATCGTGAACCCGGTCGTGATCAATGTGCATGTTCTCTCGTAAGTTGTCAGTCGTGGTCATAGTCGTAGACGTGGTCTCAGACCAGTGTGAATCCAGCCTTATTTATTGAGAGGTTGCCTTTCCACGGTATCGGCGGGAGACGAACACGATATGAAACAATACGGTTGAGAGGCGCAGTTGGCTTACGCCTAATATTTAGAAGGCACGACTTAAACGGTGGTACGACATGCGCAACCGTACCTACATTTACATTGGCATTAATGGAAAGTGACATCATCTGTTTATCAAAAAACGGTACATAGAAAAATTGACGTTTATTGGGACCATCATATTGTTTAGGCACAATCGCCACTGTACAGTATAAGACATTACAGAGGCGCTCTTTCTTTTGGGTCCTCTGAAAAAATTTGCAGATGGCAATGGACAGTTGACCACTAAACATTAATACTGTCTGATACTTGAATCAATTCCTATTTGTCGTGAAAGGTTGGTAATCGATTTTTACTTAAATTACAATATAAGAGAATTTTTCAATTGAAAATATTGCTAAAGCCAAAATAAGGTAAAAGTCTTCTTTCATTTCAGTCTTTGCTTCAATAATGGAAATAAAGAGAAAAAAGAAATTATCTATGGACAGACCTGCTTTCGTATTGCAATCTATGCCTAATATATGCAAATGCATACTGGAAAACTTAAAACAACCAGGAGTTGAAAACATGCAAACTAGTCTGCACCTTCTGGAAAGAAGTTATCGAAGAAATAATGTCAACTAGATTAACAGTCGTTAGCCAGGTAACAGTTTTGCTTTTGTGTTAAATTTTCATAAATGCAAAAATTTCAAAATACGATCCTTTGAATTTCCAGTATCACTTTTACGTGAAGCTTTACTTCGACCAGAGATTTTACTCTCATTCATGAAGCAAGATAATGTTAATCTGCAATTTATTCCAGAAATAATGAGTGGAAATATCATGCCCATGCATTAAATCTAAACTGACAACTGATTATTACTTAGATCTGGAGACAGCACGTATCAGTAAGTAATCTTTATAAAAAACTGTTTCTGTTGATAATTTTCATAGAAAACATTTATATCTGCTTTCGTCTCAGAATTAGATGCGGGTCATTCATTAAGATCCTTAGAAGCTATACTTTCCAGCAATATAGCAATATTTCCGTTGCTTTCTGGAGTACAGATAAATCGCTGTTGTTTTGTTTCGGAAGACCTCTCCAAGTTTATTACAAAGGATATTCCTAATAACAGCAGAAAATATTGGAAGATTTCTGATTTAATGAACATACCAGAAGAAGAATTGAAATATAGTTTGTGGTTTGTCAGTGGATATTCTGATTACTGGGTTGATGACATATACTATAATTTGCGCCTCGGTTATATTTATCGTAAATATCCAATAGTAGGATTACTTAATTCTGATAATAAGGGGACCACTGTATGTAAAATAATTATTTTCTCTGGGAGAAGATTGAATGCTGCATCATTTTATATCGAATCATATTTCTTAACATTGTCTTGCGCAAAAGAACGTTTCGAAAGTATAAAAAACCATTAAAACATTGATCCAAAAAAATGCGCTGCGTTCATTTTGGGAAGTGATCCATGTAAATGTAACTTTCCATACATTTTAACTGCATTTGAAGAAACTTTTCCTGCTGTACCTCTTACGATATGGAAGTTCCTGGGGTGTTTTTGGTATAACAAAGGAATTTGGCAGTCCGGACTTCGATATCAATGATAGTTATGGCCATTTTATGCCGGAGTATGATTCTTCCATTGCCATAATTGCATTGGTTTGATTCAACTAATGTTAGAATAATAATTTAAGTCTTTGCTAACAAAATTTAAAATATGCCAACATTTAAATGGGATCATATATCGAATTAAAATTAGCCCAATTCCAAATATATCTTTATCATTTGTGTTTCATTCATATATGAACAGCGTATGTTAGATTTTTTTTATCGACATGTTTATTATGGATGGTTGGTATATGGCACAAATGAACTGCTTTAAGCAAAGTTTTATTTTATAACTGTCTTCACACATTTTTGCGCATTTTTTCTGTTCTTCGCTACTCATTTCATTTTATTTCGCGACCCGCAAGCGTTCGAAATAAAATGAAATGAGGGTTGCGATCCGCAGTTTGAAAAACGCTGCTCTTTGCTATTTTCATTCATTGTAAATCTATTGCCTTGTTTACATTCTTTCTCTATCATCTATGTTGTTTTCTAACATATCTTTTCTTTCCAGAACCAATCTTTAACTCTTTTATCTAGCAAATAACTATATATTATGTGTATACAATCTGTATATTATCATCTTATTATATTATATTCCATTATAATCATTACAAACTTGCATTTTTTCATTTTAATGTTTGTGTTGTCTTAGTTTTATGTAAAAATATGCTTGTGTTTCTCATTCATTAAAGTACCGAATGGGGGAATTCTAATGTTCAACACTAATCGCTCAAGCTAATAACAAATTCAGTTTTTAGAGATAAAATGGTGCATTCTGTGATTTAACTCTTTGAAGACTAAATAATGATGTAAGAAGAGAATAGGAAAATATGAGAAAGGATTAAATGTATCTTGCCGGAAGTATAGTAGGGTATTCTTTAATCATTCATGACGACAGAATTTAAATAAAATATTTCAATTATAAAAAGTTTCATTTAAATTTGTATATGTCGGGCTGCTGTTATGTTAGAATCAGTTCAATTATTATATACTATAGTTGATGAGATATTTTTATGTTTGGTAAATAATACAAACTGATATTAACTGCTGTAAATAATTTTAAATGTAAAAATATTTGTAAAATAAATAAAAATAATAAATAATTTTAAAAATCTAATATTTATTGTCATAATTATGCATATTTTCTGCAGATAATATCGCAAGTTATATGTAAATGTTTAAAATAAGTTAATTTCATTTGCATCACTAATGCGTTTATTTTATTTGGATAATTAGAAAATGCGTTGCACGTATTTACAATAATACTTGTGTTGTGTAATGATATAATTATGTAGAGTGCTTTTTCACTGCTATGTATAGTTTTTATTTGGATAATTAGAAAATGCGTTGCACGTATTTACAATAATACTTGTGTTGTGTATTAAATATAATTATGTAGAGTGCTTTTTCACTGCTATGTATAGGCACGATGTGAAATTTAAGAAGTTTTTCAACTAAAGTTCCATGATTGAATGACGAAAATGACTCACGTTTTTCACATTACTGATGTTCATTCTTTATTAAATGACTTCCATTTTTAACCATATTATAATAAATATAGCAAGTGATAAATAAATTCATGAGATAAATCATACTTCACCTTACGTCGTTAATTTTTTCCAGATGTTCATTCTTTATTAAATGACTTCCATTTTTAACCATATTATAATAAATATAGCAAATGATAAATAAATTCATGAGATAAATCGTATTTCATCTTACGTCGTTAATTTTTTACAAGTCTTGCGACTTAAATCGAAAAACGACATAAGTAGAATAAAATCTTTAAAAAACGACCTAGACTCTATAAATAAAATCCCGTACCTCCTAATGCCATTTTAAAGCTTCTAAATAATTCTATAAGTTTCAATAATCAGTTCATACCCCGATTGGAGGAATGGTGAAGGTACGTATTCTTGTACGCAGCGTAGAAAGTTGAACAACTATGAACTTCAAAGTATAAACACAGCGTCTAGCCCTATAGCGAAAGTAACATCAGCATCAATACACCGACGAATTTACATCGCGATTTACGCCTGTGTAACCCAGCCTTTGGTAAACTATTATTTTTTCATATTATCAAAAAATCGACGTAATCCAAAAAGCTTAAGTCGAGGTATGATTGTAGTTCCTTCCTCACATTCTATTTTACTGTTTGTATTAACCTTGATTAAGAATTCTAGTTATAAGAGGAACGGACCTTCTGATAACAAATTGATTGTGAGACTTGATTTTGAAATGTTTCAGAATGAGTGATGCCACTTAATGCCAATATTTTTCGATCATAACTGTATTTGGCAAGATTTTTCACAGACAATAATTGATAAATGCATTCTAGACTGTATTCTCAGTTTATTATTAAATAAAAAACATTTTATTGTTATTAATGGATCTGTTATGAATTATTTCAATTCAAACATAAATTTATCGCAGAGATTATCTTAAGCGTTCATCTTTTTGTTTATAGTCGGTAATTATTTGGGAAGTTGCACAGTTACATTGTTTTTACTTACGCGTTTGTATCTCTATGTAAACAAATAAATAAAATAATAAGTAAGCTGGGATATTGCTAGCTGAAACCCGCAAATTTTTGAGATTATAAACAATATTTTAATAAAAGTTTGCTACAATTAATTCTCTTTACATACGGGATTTCGTGTTTGAATTTTTCCAAAATCTTTGACACAATTATAACTTTTTACCCTAGAGAAGGCAACATATAATTGGCCGTGAAGGGCGGCCGGATGGCCGAGTGGTAACGCGTTGGCGTACCACGCTGGAGAACCCGGGTTCGGGCGGCCGGATGGCCGAGTGGTAACGCGTTGGCGTACCACGCTGGATGGCCGAGTGGTAACGCGTTGGCGTACCACGCTGGAGGACCCGGGTTCGAGGGTAACGCGTGGCGTACACGGCCGGATGGCCGAGTGGTAACGCGTTGGCGTACTACGCTGGAGGATGCCGGGTTTCGCGTCCCGGGTCTGGTCCCGGATTTTTTTCGGGGTGCTGGGCCCGGCCGGTGATCCCCGTCCTTCACCATCCGGCCCCCCTCTACGGGTGTGGGTGCAGCCCGTGGTTGGAACTGCCCGTGGTTGGAACTGTCCCTTAGAGTAATCTCCCTGATTGGAAAGGGGACGTAAAATATGCAAAAAAAAATAATCTCCCTGATTGGAAAGGGGACGTAAAATATGCAAAAAAAAAAAAATTGGCCGTGAATCGCGTGCAACACAGGAGGATCCGGGTTCGCGACCCAGGTCTGTTAATTACTGAAAAGTTTTTCAGAGTGATGGACTCTGCGATCCCCGTCCTAAAAAAAAAAAAATTGGCCGTGAATCGCGTGCAACACAGGAGGATCCGGGTTCGCGACCCGGGTCTGTTAATTACTGAAAAGTTTTTCAGAGTGATGGACTCTGCGATCACCATCCGGCCATCTTAAACAGATGTGGGAGCAGCCCGTGGTTGGAACTGGCTCCGCCCCTTAATAATCTCCCTGATGGTCGGATTGGCCGCGTGGAAACGCTTCGGCTTTTCACTCTGCAGGACCTGGGTTCGAGTCTCGGGTCCCACCCCTTGAAAATATTTTTCATGGGGTCCGGGCACGTCCCGTCGATCTCCGTCCTCCACAATTCGGCTGACCCCTCCGCAGGGATGGGCAGCCTGTGGAAGGGCTTGTTTCGCCCCCCACATAGTATTTTACCAGAATGAAGTGTGGCGTCATGTGTTGACAAAAAATGTAACCTAATTCAACCTAAATAAAAGTAAAACGATTATATATATAAAAACTAAAAACAAAAGTCGAAATAGCTAAGTTCAATAATGAGTCGCCTGTCGAGTCTTTCGCATATAAAATAATTATAAATTATTTTTTTTATAATATAAAATAAATTTAATAAGAATTTTATCGATAGACGGCGGTATGTCAAATCATTTCTTGGAATGTATTTTTTTAATTCACGAAAGTCACACTGGTATTGAGCGCAGTCCTCTAGTCAGTTACCAGTGATTCGAGTTATTAGTCTAATGAGAAAACACTTTAGTGAAAATAAAATGGCGATGGCAAATTTAAACCAAAAATTATGTTTTAACATAAAAATATTTATACATATTATTTATCGTTAGTTATTTTTATGCATGCTCCAGAGCAACATCCTCCGAAATGCTAATAAAGTTTAATGTCGCTTTAATCAACAGATTATTTTTTAAAATTTTAACCTTCTCATGAAAATAGTTTTGTATGGTTTTTGAAATATATTTTTCATGGTAATTTTATCCTACCAGCTCTATAGAGGTTCGTTTAGTGACGAGACGAAACTCATTCTCATCCCATTCACGGAAATATCGAAATATTTCAGTGACGCTCTTTAGAATAAAAGAAAAAATTTATTTCGTTTCACCATCCTAAACCCTTCAATAAAGAAATGCATCCTTGGATAATATACTGGATTAAAAATCCATTCTTTCATTGCTAGATACTTGATCAGCAAAATTATTTAAAAATCGAGTTTCCTCTACATATGTTAATTTTGTGATTATTTAACAGAGAAAATCAATGTATATAAAAAGAAATATATATATAATCGATTTGTGGAAAATTATGTTAATCTTCTGTGCAATTTATTCTTTCAATATTTTTTTTGCGTTATTTATTACATTATTTCATAGAAAAATTACTACATCGTTTTATTAGGGATTATAATTAATGATATCGATTAATCTAGATCTACTGTTTCCTGTAAAATTTTTTTTATTAATCTTCTAGAAACCAAATTCTTCAACGAATAATATTTAATTACAGCCTGATGGTTTTGAAAGGAAAAATTAAAAGCTATTATTATTATTTAATTTATTAATAATAAATTTAACTAAATATTTTTTAACGCTCATTAATGACATACTTCTAATTTTTGCTCCACAATTTATTTTGCCATTATTTGTGAAATTTTTACCAAAAACATTCTTTGATATAGATAAAGAACATATAGAATCTATCAATGATTCCAAAAATAGATTCTGATGAATCTTGATTAATAAATTTATAGGATCACATGCTGAAGTTTCTCAGTAGGAGAAATTGTATAGTAGATCGTGATTTCTAGGTTCAAGTTTAGCGAGGATATGATTGAAAGAATATTATGAAAATTATTAATAAAAACTAGAAAATTGAGTAACAATTTTCTAATATTTTTCTTAGTATTCTGCATTATAAATCGATTTTGTAATCGATTTTGTTTTTGTAATTTTGTAATCGATTTTGTGTTTTTGTAATTTTGTAATCGATTTTGTGTTTTTTTGTAATTTTGTAATCGATTGTTTTGTTTTTGTAATTTTGTAATCGATTTTGTGTTTTTGTAATTTTGTAATCGATTTTGTGTTTTTGTAATTTTGTCATCGATTTTGTGTTTTTTTGTAATTTTGTGATCGATTGTTTTGTTTTTGTAATTTTGTAATCGATTTTGTGTTTTTGTAATTTTGTAATCGATTTTTTTGTATAAATACTAGATTTATAGTGTTGAATAAACATAAATTGCATATTTTGCAGTAATCTACATATTGTTTATTTATGGAATTTTAATTTCTCTGTATTAATTCTTTACAAGTAATTAAGCAAACATAGTAAAATTTATTTTATTGAATATTTAGGACCTCTATAGATGTGGATAAATTATTTAAACAGCCTTTACTTGTTAAATAATGAAAACTATATATACGGTACCAACTAAAATAAGACTAAAACTTTTTAGTTTGAGAAATAAGATTTAATGTTGCATTATTTGGAAATAAAATTTGCTTTCTTTGCCATTAAATAAATCCTGTGCGTACTGTTCTTCAGTTTTAATTTTTTCGCCAATCCCAACTTTGCATAAAATATTAATTTATATTTTATAATTATGTATATATTTATTA
>AYEL01088876.1:0-65837 GCA_000484575.1 Olivierus martensii | reverse complement strand
AAAATATTAAAATAATAAATAATAATAATTGTTTTTAATTTTAAAATATTTAAAATAAATAAAAACATTTATAATCTACATCTTGATAGTTTAATTTTGCTGAAATACCATATGGGTTAAAATATGATATAAATATACATAATATCAGGTTTATAAAACAAAGTAAGTTTCATAACTTCACACTTCAATTATTGGAAATATTCATAATCGCAAATAATTCTTTTCTGCAAAGTCTTGCATGACCTATTATATAATTGGCTACAGAACCAGTTAAATCGGAAAATATACTTGTTTTGAAGATTTCTGAAAAATTTGTCTTTCATGAACTGCTCAATATGTAAAAAAATATTTGTTTCTAATATTTTGCATATAATTAGTGATATTCGCAAATAATTATAATTGAAAACATACCAATAAGAATTCTAGTTTTATGAGATTCCACCGAAAGAAGAAGGAAAAGATTCATTGTTTATTTTTACACTCAATAATCATTTCCAAGAAAAACAAACAAATCTAGGAAAATTTTCCGAAAATGTCCATTATTTTGGAATGATTAAAAGATACAGGATTAAAATTTCACAGTCATCACAGTCATTTTAAGATGACTTTCTTATTAATTAAAAAATTATGAAATATTTGAATTAGAATTCCCTTCACAGTTCTTTAATTAAACGAACATAAAAGTATTTTAAAAGATGGAATTATATGAATAAAAGAATATTTTACGATCCCAAATTATGAAATTAGATAATTAAGACACGCCCTAATCGTGTATTTCTGAAATTACCGAATTAAATTAGACAAGAGTTACCACTATTATTGAAAATCATTACAATTATTCAAAATATTTATATTTTTAGCCTACTTTCTGAAAGCCAGTGAGACTTATAAAGTCTCCTTTCTGTTGTGTGTGTGTATTTCCAATGAATAAATTTTGAATTAATTAATAGATTTTCATGAAATTTGATAGTGATATTCTGTCATTAAAGATAACCTCGATATTCCATCTTTTAATCCTACAGTTTCAACCATTTAAAAATGATGTACATTTAAACTTTTGAAATATTGTTTTAAATATATCTTGAATTAATTATTGCATTTTTAGAATTATCGGGCTATTGAAAATGATCATATCAATTATCCCTTTATTTTAAACAGCTTAAAATAGCGAATATTAAAACTTTGATTTTTCCTAAGCTTCAACCATTTAAAAATGATGTACATTTAAACTTTTGAAATATTGTTTTAAATATATCTCGAATTAATTATTGCATTTTTAGAATTATTGGGCTATTGAAAATGATCATATCAATTGTCCCTTTATTTTAAACAGTTTAAAATAGCGAATATTAAAACTTTGATTTTTCCTAATAACTTTTAAACTATCTGATAGATTTTTATGGCAGTCGTTATAGAAGTTATTCATTGATGATGATTTTTCCGACATAATTTATAATTTCCCATCTTTAATAATTTTAAAATGCAGGCACATTTTGAAAGTAGGCGATTCGTTAATTCTAGAACATTCATTTAAATACATAAGAAAATTATGTAATAGATGTCATTTTCTGTTTATGAAATAGTTAAACCAATCTAAATTAAAGTTTATAGTTAATTTTCTATAAGCAATGGTTGTTCTGATGACATATGTTAATACTGTACATATCTTTAATTATATACTTTCTTTTTACAACTAATAAATTGTCCATTTTAATTTTATTCAGCTAAAATTTTTGGGCATTTTTAAAGCAAAATAAAAATAATCATATAGACCTACTACTGTATATCAATTTTAGTTGAGATTGGTTGACCAAGATGAAAATGGCCATTGAGATGTCTACGAGGAAAAAGAAAAAGAAACAGAAAAAAATCTGGATGTTTTTCGAATTTTTTTTTTTTTTGTTATGAAAAATTTTCAAATTACAGTATTCTTTCATTAAAACTCATAAAATGAGTCCTATTAAATTTATTAGTTGAATAAAGATGTCAGCTTAATAAATATTTAATAAAAAAATAAGCATGGTCTAATCACAGGTTAAATTTTATCCTTAATATATCGATTATTGGAATAAGAAATGATTCTAAATAGAATATTGTTCTTGGTTTAGAATTATTGACATAATTATTAATAGAATGTTTTCGAAGAAGATAATACTAAAATTTTAATTGCATTGTTGTTTTTTTAAATCAGATAATCATTTCAAAATTGCTCACAATTTCCTACTTTTTTTGAATAATTGGTTCATATTTCTTACATATCAAGTATTACAAAAATATTTATGTAAAAAATATTTAAAAAATTATTCAAAAAGTAGGAAATTGTGTGCAAGTTTGAAATGATTATTTGACTGATGCTTCTGTTTTATTTTCTTTTCACAGCTTTTGCAACATTCAACAAAGAAATGGTGTGATAATAAAAATAGCTTTAATTACCATAATATTGGAAACATATACATTATATAAGCACTAATATTTAAAAAGATTTTTGCCTTTTTTAATGATGAATTTTATAGTTGTATAAAATACATCATTGAAAAAGGTCGAAAATTTCGCTATCTTATTACAGAAATCTAAAAAGTATCTTTTAAATATGTAGTAAAGTATTGATAGATTCTTTTAGAGTTTTAATATTTGAATATTAGGGGAAGGTGAGGTAAAACCGGGTACCCTTGCATCTCCGTGATGATCGCTGAATTTAGCAGTAACCTCACAAATTACCTTTAAACATCGGTTATGCTAATAGGAATTGAATTGGAGACAACTGTGCATGTTAGTTATTTTGCTAAAATGTTTTAAAGTTTTTGTGCTGAAATTTTTCAATTTTGTGATTAACATATATTACTCTGTAATGCCATATACACAAAGAATCATTATCAATAAATATACCTCTGTATTAATTAACTTTTAAGAAATATTTTAATACATCAATCAATATTTTATCGCATCATTGAATGTAGATATGTCATTTTTATTAAAACATGTCATGGTGGGGCAAAACTGGTTAGTACCATAATTCAGTATCTCGTATATCCGAAAAAAAGATAAGAAGGCTTCTAAACTAAACTTTTTAAAACCACAAAACAGTAACTTTTTAAAACCACAAAAGTCAGTGACACAAAAGGGGAAAGCATAAAAGCAAAGGGAAAAAAAAGAAAGGAGAAAATGAAGTAAAGAAAGTTAAGAAAAGTGATAAACATTGAAAATACAGAATCGTTCTTAGGTTTTTGAGGAGGAAGAAAACACTGAAGCCTACATATTTTGTAACGAATTATATGCACATTCCAAATCAAAGAAAGGATAGATCCAGTGTTGCACTTGCCAACGCTGGGCCTATCTGACTTGTTTAAATACAGAGGAACATGATGACACATTTATATGTGACTTTTGTTGCTAAAATAAGAAAAATACTATTTTTTAATTTTGTAAATAAAAATTTTTAAAATGTGGACTATTATATCGCACACGTATTTCTAAAGTGACACAAGTCAAAAACTTGCATTTTTGTGTTGGCACCATTTTAAAACTTGGGAAGCAATTCTCCATCAGCTTTTGAAACCGTTTTCCTAAGGCGTACAAATTTTGAAAAAATTATTAGTTATATAATGGTTTTTGATTAAGGTGATTATTTCATAGTTTTTCCCAATTTTCTGAAAACGTTCATTTTTGACTTGTGTCACTTTACAAATACGACATGTATTTAAATAGGTAGGGGAAGGTGGCCTAAAGTGGATCAGAGTCTAAAGTGGATTAATCAAAATATCTCAATGATTCTGACAGAGATCAGCACCCGCTCTCCATATGTGGTGTGGTCTAGAGTAACCTTAAGTATACACGTGTCGATTTTTGTGTGCGGCAAATAACCAGCAAGAAAAAGGTAATTTCCCAAATTTATGTGATTTCCTAAAATATTTCACCTCCAAATGATCTTGTGTGATTAGTAAATGAATCAGATCATGATTGCATGTAAAACCTAAGTCAAATAAGGTGTCCAGGACCTTCAGAACGAGCCGCGCTGTTAAGCCTAATACCAATTCCTGTTCATGTCACATCTGCTGAAATGAAAAATGACATGTTCGGGCAAAGTGGATAGGGTAAAATGGATCAATGATCCACTTTACCCTGTTTATCACTGGTTGGTTGTTAAGTGTTTTTATTTTTTCTTTACAGATAGGCCTAATGGTAAATAAATACAAATCTAAGAATTTGCACGGCAAATGGTCTGAGGCCAGCCTTGCTGCTGCAATGGCTGCTATTAAAAAAATGAAATTTGCACGGCAAATGGTCTGAGGCCAGCCTTGCTGCTGCAATGGCTGCTATTAAAAAAAATGAAAATAACCATTCGCAAAGCTTCATCATCATACGGCATACCGTTTGGCACACTCCACCGCCATTTAAAGCCTGGTTCTTCTGCAAAGCAACTTGGTCGTTTTAGGACAGTCTTCCCCAAAGAAATGAAAGAACTAGTAGCATACATAAAGGCAATGGACAGCATGGCCATACAGCAGAAGATCTTTGCAAGCTGGCTTACACTACTGCCATTCTGCCTAACATCCATATTTCTCCAATGGACATTCGTCCCTTTCCTAAAATGAACATTGAGAAACTGAAGACGCGTCGGAGAAATGCCAAAAGATCTGAAATCTTAACGAGTATTCCCAGCAAGGAAGCAGCAAAATGAAAATCAGACGACAAGGAAAAATCTAAGACTGTGAAAAGAAAGCTGGGAAAGAAGGCCCCTACAGCTAAGCGACGCCATCTAGACTTACCTGAAAAAGCTGGTCAAAACTCGTCTGCTGAAGGAAATCAAAGCAACCCTTCCGTATCCACAACCCAGGAGGTGTCTTGTCTCGTTTGTGGGAAAGAGTACTGTGAACCCATTGTAGAAGATTGGATTCAGTGTGCCTCTTGCACTCTATGGGCCCATGAAAATTGTACTCCGTATGAAGGAGTTAGAATGTTTTATTGCAGTGAATGCAAAAAGTAAAAATTAATTAAAATAAATTTTATAGCAAATATAAAAAAAATTAAATTAAAGTATAAACTATGAATATAAAAAATACCAAAGATGTCTGCTGATTAAGTTAAAAATTTAATAAAAGATGAATGTCTGAATAAAAGTGCTATACAATATAATAAAAAATTTATTTTTAATATATATACAGTACATAATTATATTCTTATTTAAATACAAATTATGATTATCTCTTTTTATGGCAATTATACAGATTAATGGCTAAAGAATCGGTTCCTAAACAAATAAATTACAATTTCGCTTTCCATTTCGTTGAAACTTTCTTTCTTTTAGAGAAAAATTATTATTTACTTAAATTATTACGATCAATTCCTTAGAAGATAATGATATTAAAAAAAATTAATTTCTTTAAAAGCTTTCAAAATAATTAAAGCCTGAAGTGTTTAAAAGCACTCTAATTTGAAAGTTTATCTAATGTTACTGAATTTTAAGATATCTTAATAGTTTTTTATTAATATTTCTGATGTTAAATTTCTTTAAAATTATTCTACTAATCCAATGAACTGTATAAATTTTATAAATATAAGTATCATTGTTATTTTCATATCATTATAATTTAGATATGTCTAAATTAGATACTTGGTATTTAAAAAAAATCTCTTAATATACAGTATGTGTAATATACTGTTTACACTTGTAGAAGAAATTATTTATAGGATTATAAATATATTTTGGATATTTAAAATCGTGTTTGTTGAAAGATGATTTTTTTTTTTTTTTGGTAGATTTTGGTATATTGTTCTTGAAATAAGTTAATTAGCAAGAGAAAAAAATTATTGGCACAACTCTCGTCTACGACTGACCTTTTATTTTCTATTTCTCAGATAGAGATGTCAATCTCAATCTTTTATTTCTATCTTAGGTTTTCGCATAAACAAAATAATATTTATTGATAATAATAATTATTATAAAATGCATGTCGATTGTTAAAAAAATATATTTGGTTTTTACCTTATATGCATTGTATCATTTATAATAAAATTTAATTTTCATAATTTTGAAAAATTTAAATACTATTTGAAATAAATACTTCTGATTCCAAAAAAATTATTTAAAATTAATTATAATTATTAACAGTAGTTATGTTACTATCAAGGTTATAGATAATATATTTATAGCCTAGTAAAATACCTATGTACTGTCAAGGTTACATAGATTGGTTAAATGATACGTTATGTAAATTTAATTTTAATTTAATTATTATTTATTATTTATTTAGTGCGAATTTTTATAGCATTTCTTGTACCATGGGCAATTTGTATCGCTACACTCCATTAATTGTTTACTTTTCATTTCTATTTTCCTAGAATTGTAGTTATTTCAGATTAATTATCCTAGATCATTACATTATAAAGAGGACTTTTTAGCCTCTGTCATTTTAACAGCAATTACGCGAGTGCATTTCCATAAAATATAATTAATCATTCAAGAAATGTGATAGGCATTAAATGTAACTTTTTTTCAAAACATATTTAAATTTAAAAATACGAACAAGTTCGATTGAAAAATATTTATTCGTAAAAATTCATCGATTTATTGCTTCTTTATATTTTTGTGGTTAAGCTCGAAGGTTGAGTAAAGCTGAACTGTGAGCATGCGGTTTCATTCTTCTCACAAATGGTCGAAGGTTATAGGTTAATATCCAACCACGATGCTTTCATAACAACAATATATGGTGAAAGTTGTGAAAATATAGACTCGGAGGATATTGAATTAAAACTAAAATTGTTATTATTGGCTAAAATATTCTTTGTTATGAAATTATAAAAATAATAAAGTGAAACTTATTAAAATAGAAAAAAAAATTTGCAAGTTTTGATAAAATTAGATGAAATTATTATTTAGCTTAGATTAATTTGCAAAATAATATCATTTTCCATTTTTTATTTGAAATCGTGACAAATATATGATTTATAATCTTATTATCAGTACGTAATAATTCTGACAAATATTTATTTTATAATATAAAATAAAAAAAAAATTGGATATTTTAAAAATATGAACGAGAAAATAAACTTTTTAAATAATTTAAAATTTTTAAAAAAATTATAATTATTTAAAAATAAATATAATGTATAAATTACAACAGGAAACCCGAAAAGGAATAATTAGATTATGTAATATATCATAATAAAAATTGACATTTTTAAATATAATTTTTTATTTCTCGAATAAACATTTTTTATGATAAAAAGCAATTTGATAAATTATCTTTATCATTTCTGTTTACTGAAACAATTAATTTTAGTTTAAGAATAAAAATTTATTATTATGTATAAGACCACTACTCTAACTTATATTTATTTGTTTATTTTTCAATGGATAATTAAGAAAATTATTTTTAATTCAACATACTATCTTAGTTTTATAATTTAAATATATATACGATATTCAAGATGAATTTGAATTCTGCATATTAAATAAACTTAAATTGATCAAAATTGTTTCAGATAAAAAACGTTTGAAAACTTCATAAGTCGTTAAGGTAGTGACAAAAAATATATGAGAGAAAATTATATAAATTTGTGTAAAGTGAAGTCTTTCTTTAATGCACTATTACACAACAATTGAAAAAATAGAGATGCAATTAGAATTATGACGACTATTACACGCCATATCGATTTCCAGACTGAATGGGATGTGCACAACTGGTAATGTCACTAAGTCTACTAGTACGTTCTATATATATTTGTATTTCCATCTTTTCAAATTATGATGTCTGACTTGAATAGAAGCGATATTTGACATCAATTTACATAGCTTTTTCGTGTAATAGGCAAGAGTGTGCTGCTATGATATACGTAAAGTCGTTTCCTCTGAATTCCAAGCAAATTACTGTATTTCTAGAATTTTATAACAACATGGAACGTTCTCTCGAAGTTTTTGTGGAATGGAATCCCCGCTTATTCAATACATTTATAAACTTAATTAATTTAACACAAAATAATGAAACGGGCAAAATATATAACAGTATTCTGGATGGGAAAACTTTATTTCCTTAATAACGTAGTTAATTATAAGTTATAACTTTGGGTACAACTATTAAGAAACATTATAGTTTAATTTCATCTTATTTAATATTAATAAATGCGAGCTGCGAATAGTCAACAAATATTAAATTTTCACAGAAAGTACATTTGATATTTTGGAAGATCTTTTGGTTTGAAAGATTCAGATCCTTTACACCAAAACATATCTTTTTTTTATATATTACCTATACAAAACATAACGGAAAAATATAAATTCTAGTTTCTTTTAAAGAAACTGCACTGGTGGAGATCGCACATTGGATGTACATTTAGAACTGTATATTTTTAGTTTATAGAGATAAAGACTCGGCTTGAGGCTGCTTGTGAAAAGTATAAATATCAATAGTATTTTTGATTTTAACTATCTATCTGTTTGTTCTGGTTTTTCGAAAGTTAAAATTCTGTTTATCTTTCAGTTTCAGTTTTATTTTTTATTTTTTATTTTATTGCTATACAGTACTTTGTCACTGGACAAAGTATTTTTATATATTAAACTATTTTATATTTATTAAAAAACTTGTATTTCACAACTCTGATATATATGACTGATGAGTATTATATTATAGTATCTTATCTATAAACATTTAACATAAGGAATCTTTGAAGACATTAATATGCAATAACATATTATAATTGGATATTAAATTTTATATTATTTAATATAAAATTTCTCTCTTAAAAATTAATTATATAAAAATTTAATTACAGACATTTATAATTCAACAAGTAGATCACTTGTTAGAATTTAAATTTCCGAATTTTAATACATTCTACAGTAAATGTAAGTTAATCTCCGACTTTTATATAAAAAAATTAAAATTAATGGCATTCAATTGTTAAACGATAACATCAGATTTTATTTCTATCGTAATATATCAAGAGAAAGAATTCTAAAAGCTTGCAGATCATTAAATACATTTAAAAATAATTTATTTAAACAATTAGAGAATTCCCTGTTGAGAAAGTTATATAAAGTGTATTGAATTAAATCAAAGAATAAACAATGAATTAAAGTGCAATATATGTGGTTAAGCTGTGATTAGCTATTAATTTTATAATACTGTAGTTAAAAAAAGAAATACTGTACTGGTAAAAACAAGCGATAATAAAAACTGATTCAAATTAATCAATACATGCTCAAGAAAGATTAAAAATAGAAAATAAAAATTGAAAAATATGTTTACTGATGAGTTTGACAATGCAATTTCATCAAATAGCAAATATAAAAAAAATTAAATTAAAGTATAAACTATGAATATAAAAAATACCAAAAGATG
Organism: Olivierus martensii; assembly: GCA_000484575.1. Taxonomy (NCBI): domain Eukaryota; kingdom Metazoa; phylum Arthropoda; class Arachnida; order Scorpiones; family Buthidae; genus Olivierus; species Olivierus martensii. Next base: position 56,499 of record AYEL01088876.1, on the reverse strand, counting down.
TCTACTGATTAAGTTGAAAATTTAATAAAAGATGAATGTCTGAATAAAAGTGCTATACAAAATATAATAAAAATGCAAAAGTTGCATATCTCTAAATCAGTTGATAGTAGATGACAATAAGGTCAAAGTAAATTTCAACGTAAAGTTAAATACTTAAGCTAGAAGATAACATTTTTAGAAGCCAGATTTGTTCGGGTTATAGGTCAAAGCAAGTTGAACGTCCCGCTTACAAGGTTGATAAATATCAAAATACTATATAAGTATATATATTATATTATTTTACAAAGTGCTTTCAAAGACGTAAAATGTAAATTAAAAAAAATTATATTAAGAAGTATATCTTAAATAAAATCAAGTTTTTAAATTAGTTTAAAATAAAGAAAAAAATTGTGATTACTTTTGAGTTTTTTTTTAAGTTTAAATTATGTTTAATAATCGAAATTATTTTAAAATGAATACATTAAAATATAAAGTGAAAATTTCTTCAAAATATTTATACAAAGTAAAGAATTTAATTATTTGCATAATAATATAAATATGCATATTTGTATGAATAATATTATTCATGCTTATCATAATAAAGATACGGTCATTATTTTTTAGAGTTTATATACACTTGTTATTTTGTGTTAAGCATTATTGTAATTATGTTTGACATAACCCAAAGGTTATCTGTTGTCACCTTTCAACTATACAAATGCATCTCATTTCATATCAACTGTACCTCAAAGTCATGAACTGACAGAGTGCGTCATTAAGTAATTATAACTTCCCTTGAGATATTAAGAAAGGAAATAAAATAAAAATAAAAAAATTGGTCCGCATTATAACACTTAACTATTTGAACTAATCATTTTACCTGAAGCTATTTTCACTTTCTGCACAATTTAAAAACGAATGCCAAAGATATGCGTTTTACTTTCATTGATGGTTTTCGAATGAAATAAATTTTGATTTTTAAAAAATATAGTTGTAGCAGGTCTTCGGCCTGTCAAGTACATTATTGACACCGGAGTGCAAAGGGTTAAAAAAAAACAAAGAAAGATATGCACTTATGATTTTTTTTATTCAATAAAGAAAGTATCAAAGTGTTTTTTGACAATTCTTACAACATTTCAATATGTATATCATTAGTCGCATGCAACACATTGAGTCAGTAACAGATTTCAAACAAGGTTCTATGAAGCATTACAGAATCGATATCCCGATGGCTGCTGTAATTCGATTTTTCAACACTACATCATGCATAGTTGATCTAGGTATTTGTAATTGATGGGCCACCAAATGAATCGATTTACGAGGACTACGATGAAAAGATTCATGAATTTGTTCAGCGTCATCGGAGCTTCTGCTAGGCCGACCAGATTTCGCTTTTGGCAAAATGCTATCTGTTGTCATAAATCTCTTATGCCAATCATAAATTGTTGGTCTTGAAGGCGGATTTCGATCATATGCAGACCGAAATTTACGTTGTACCTGTGTTGCAGATTTAAATTCGATAAATCACGCTACAACTTGCGCCATTTCCTGCAGTGAAGCCATTTTGAGAAGAGACCTATATTTGGCACCATCATGGGTGCCATACAATGTCCATTTCATTTAAAAAAACTTTGATAAGATTTTTTGCATTCAATAAAGAAAGTAAGTGCACATTCTTCTTTGTATCTTTTTAATAATTTTCTAAAAGTGTAAAGATACTTTTCAGACACTCTGTATAAAAAAAATGTATGTTTCTAATAATCCAACCAAGAAATACTTGCAATAAATTGCTATTTTTCATCATTAAAATTATGAAATTCTGAAAGCTTAATTGTAAAATCAATCCCAAAATCAGGCTTTCTTTGTCTCTAATCTTTATGAATCATAAAAAAAGAAATTTGTTCAAATTCTCCTTTCCTCAATATTTTTTATTCAAATTTTCACCAACACAAACAGGTGCTCTGTGTGAAAATCATTTTTCAGTTTTTTTTTCTCCTCCAGTCACTTCACTAATATCTAAATCAATAGCCATTTTTTCATTGTTTTTCCTTAATCTAAGCATTTGATTGCATTAAATTTTATATTTAAAAACACAATAACATCCTTCCATTTTTTACTTATAGTGCTTACACTAACTCTAATAGCATAGATGAAACATGACAAAAAATTGATACACTTAATTTTAAAATCAATATAAATTCTTTAAAATTAGAGAGTAAGAGATCACAAAATAACAGACATAAAATAATAGCAATTGTACAACAAACTGATGTGTAAATGCTTTACTTTTTGAATAATGTGGGAGTAAGATCCTATTGGCAACACAGCATTCTAAGTGCAATACTCAGTGGACATGAGTTATCACCGAGTTCGTGCTATATACTGAAATAAAATAGGTCGGTCATTTTAGTTTCAGTTGACATTCTCTTTGCACACATTTTACTTTTCTCTCTTTTTACTTGCAAAGTTGCAAATTTCAAACTGCAAAGAGAACATATAAGCTAGATTTTTTTTTTGTTTCAAAATTAGAATATAGAAAATTTTAAGCTATTATTTTTATAGAATATTTACAAAATAAAATTATTTCAAATAGTCCTGGAAAAAAATTGTATTTTTAATAATATTTCTGAATTGGTATTCATAAATGTAATTATCATAAATATGTTCTTGATATATGGATAGAAAAACAAAAATGATTAATAAAGATTAAATTTCTAAGTTTAAGAAAATAACTTACTTTTAATTTTTCTATTTTAATATTTCCAATTTATTAAACTTTATAATATCTTGAAAATCACTATAATAAGAAATGGGATGATGTCAATTTTGAAGATTCATGAGTAAAAATTTAAAGATCAAGTTGGTAACACAAAGGAAAAGATAGTATATTTAGTTGCAAAATAATTGCAGATTTTATGGCTTTTTGTGTGAAAAGTAGTTTATTTAATACACAACCAGTTTTACTGGAGAGACCATGTTCAGGCCTAGCTTGTTACCTAAAAATAATCCTACGTAATTACGAATTTTTGTGTGTCAGATCTACATAAGTTGGGGATTGACTGTATTTAATAAATAACTGTTGATTAATAAAAATTTTATTTCAATTTCAGATGGAGAACAAAACAAAATTTAGATTTTGCATATTTGATGATGTATGCTCAACCAAGAGGAACTTTTTATGTTCAGGTTTGTGTTTGATTGTAATTATATATATTTTTAAAAATCTAAATGTTATTTTCATGGGTTTAATTTCTTCTAATATCCGTAAAATATGAATTTTTACATATATTATAAGGATGCTAAATTAATATTAAAAATTTACTTTCTCTTAATATTAAATATTTTTATTAAAAGGATAAATATTTTTCTCAGAAACCCTATAGGAAATTCTAAAGATAAAATAGGTTTTTAATAAAAATATTTTCTTTGTGTATAACAAATTTAGAATATTTTCAAAAACATATCATCAGCTGAATTCTATTGAGAAATCTAAAGTGCAGAAAATATATCTGAAAAAAGTTAACCAGAAAATTATCCCATAATCAATAAAATGTATTTTAAAATTTGATATTTTTATTGGCATACTTAATATTAATCAGAATCAATAATAATAGTAATAAATTTAGATATGGCTTCATCACTAATTTATCATGCACAGAAAAAATATTTTCCTAACCTAAATTTAAAAAAAATATATATTTCTAATTTGAAATATTTTTTAAACAATATATGAATTCTGTTCTAAAGACAGTCATGTGCACAATTTAAGAAAATATAGGAAAAAAATAATAAAATAATAAAATATTAGTTTTGAGTTCATATGAAGAATTTTAAATTATATAAAGGTAATCATTGAATAAATAGCAGTGTTGATTGATAAATTTACTTATGATTTTTATGGAGTATATAAGAACTTTAGATTATAAGATCTGAAATTAATGTTTACATTATAATGTATTACTGTTATATTACATTATAATTGTTTATAATTTTATAGTTGTTTTATAGATGTAGGGATCTATAAAACAATTATAAAATGGATATAAGAACAAAAATGCACACAAAAAACAAAACCAATTTATAGAAAATTTGCATTCCTAGAAATATTATGTAAGTCAAATTTATCTATGTAAATTTTTATAGTTATTATAATAAACTAAAAAATTATTTGATGGATATACAGGGTGAAGAAAAACTTTGTCGTAGAATTTTGTGTAGTGATAGAAAGGCCTCAAAATAAGTCGAAAATATCTAATGAACATATGATGTCTAAATGGCACCATTCTTGAGTTATAACCTTTTAAAGCTAGCCAATCACCATTGAGTACACAAAGCATCACGACACATCTTGGCCACATGACGCGTCGTGAAGCTTTGTGTACTCGATGATTGGCTAGCTTTAAAGGGTTATAATATGAAAGTGGTGCCATTTAGACTATATATTCATTAGACATTTTCGACTTGTTTCGAGGCCCTCTATCAGTACACAAAATTTTATGAAGTTTTTCTTCATCCTGTGTAATTTACCAAGCAGGAAGTAGATAATAAATATCATATGATACTTAGGTACAATTTATTGATATATCTTATTATGATAATTATTACAATGTATGATTTTTTATCATAATATGATTTGTAATAATTTTCTGTATCATGTGATATTAAATTTCTTCTATTACTTTATAAGAAACAACAAAAACATTAAAAATTTTCAGATAGCATTAATTAGTTCAAACTATAACACAGTTTATAGAAATGTCAAGTGGAATATACCTAAGATTTTATTGGAAACTCAATAGATACAATAAGTAGTGTTTAAGTCAGACTTGGATCTGTTTATAAATTGTTAACTCAGTTGGTTTCACCAGATGATGATGATAGGAATGTGTAATTTAGGCAAGATAGTATTAGTTATGCTACTTGTTATAATTCATAAATGACATGGCATTATTGTAAGAATTTTTTGGTAAATGTTTGATTTTGTTGAACTTGTAACATCCTGAGTACCAGATATCTTTTTAATCATCTCAAAAGACAAGTAGTTAACAATAATTCTTGTTCCTTAGAGGACCTGAAAATGAATATTTTGGAAGAAATTACAAATTTCTGTCTTTAGAACTTTGTCAAATAGTCAAAAATATAATGAAACAAGTGAATGCTTGGATTTGGAATGATGGGCATTATATTATCTTTTATGAATTGTGTTTGAGTTTAGAAGTTTAGATTGTATTTTATTTTACATATTTTGTTGTTATAATGTAAAGTGAAATTTTAGTAACATTTTAAAATGTGTACCCTATATTTTGCTTTTTGTAGCAGTTATTGAACATTTCAAGTTTATTTTTGATATTGAATATATTATTATTTCAATTCTTTTCATTTGGCTCAAAATAAATTTTATATAAATAGTTTATTTTGAATCAATCTTATTTAGTATTGATTCAATTTCACATATAAAATAAAACAAATGTAGCTATAAACAACTGAGTTCTGCTGCTTCTACTAACACAAGAAATCACAACAAGTACTTGAAGCAGAATAAAAAACTAATTTATTATTAGATATATATATATATATAGTATATGTAGTGCATATTATATATATCTAATAATAATTTAGTTTTTTATCCTGCTTCAAGTGCTTGTTGTGATTTCTTGTAAAACAAATGTTTCACTTTTTCCCGTTTCATTAAATTATTGTTGAGAAATGTTAAGTAAATTCTGTAATTTATTTTGATTTTAATATTTTATTTTTATTTAATTTTTTTATTAGCTGGAAGATGATATTTTAAGTAAACCAGGCTATATAGGAATAATGAAAAATTATGCTTATAAGCAACTAAGTTTAAAAAAGGAATGGCTCATTCTGGATTTTTGTCAATTAGGATTTATTGGTAAGATTTATTTAATTCAATTCTAAACTAAATAATTAATATATGAAATAATTGCATTTTACATTCTCATAATAAATTATTTAGTTTATTAAAGTTTAATTAAAAAATAAAACATGATAGATAAGCAGAAAAATTTTTTAATATATTAATGTATCTCAACTTTAAGCCATTAGTAATTAGCTAGAGTAGCAAAATGTTTGGAAAAACTAATCTCTGTTTTATTTACATTATTTTAAATATTAATAATCTAATGTACCATTTTTAAATATTTCATAAAATATTTTTTAACATTTCAAAATTTTTTTTATCAAATTGGGCTTACATAGCAATTTTTCATTTTACCATATAAATCAAATATACAGGGTAAAAATATAAAATTAATTATATATTCAATTAACTCGCTTTATATTAAAATTTTAATACAATATTTATAAATCATTGTTAAATAATAACAAATGAATATTTAAAATAATTAATCTATAAATTTATTAAAATTTTAATAATTGAACGTTAAATAAATGTAAAATTTCGAATACAAAGTTAATGTCAGGATATCAGTCAATACACACGAGTTAGTGTGTAATTTTAATTCATTTATCAAAGTTTTAGAGTAAACTCATTATCGTTTCATCCATTAAATAAATATTTATAAATAGCAGTAATGCAAGGACTATGATTTTTTTTTTAACTTTTTTGGAAAGTCGTTTTAAATCCTTTTCTATACTTGTCTTTATTAGTAGAATAAACATTAGTCCTTTCCAATATAAACTCAATAAAAAGGAAACTTAAGTGCTTCGAATATCAATTTGCAGTTGGAAGACAGACTATGTCGTTTTATGTTCTCGTAAGTTTTTCTGTCGACAGACTGATTTCCTGTTGAACTATCTACTTGGCAGAATGGTAGGAGTTTACTCAACATCCTCTACTCATCATTTCGGGTTGACGACCTGCGTACAGCTTGTAAATTGTCATTGTATAAAGCAGAGAAAAAATAAAACAAGAATTTTTACACTGCTACAATTTATTCATTTAAATCATTTCGTGAAAGTCGTCTTGTTTTTATTTATTATTATTATTTGCTTTATAAATCGTTTAGAAATTAAATAATTCTGGTTTTTAATTATTCGATTAAATTTATTATTCACTTTTAAATAAATTATTTAATTTATTAATTTTAATATATTGAATAATTACTTGGTCAAAATCTTTTCATTTACAAATTTATCTATCTTAATAATAATTTTGGAGTGTAAAATACGGTTTAACAATTTTAAGATAATATAAAGCTTCTGATATAGATTTGTTTACACTTTCTCATAATTTTTAAAAATGAAATTAGGTTACATTCCAATGAAATTTAAATTATAGCAGATAAACAAGCTTAGGCAGCTATTTAATTATAGAAACTTTAGACAAAGTATATACAGTACCGATTTTACGTTTTATTTTATGTCAGATATCGTGATTTTTAAAAACTGTTCTTTGTCCTAGTTCAACATTTTTTGGGTTGTTTGTTGCTGAATGTTGATAGCTAAATAAATTATATTTATTATGTTTGGAATGTTTGCTTATAAATTAAAACAGTAAAAGAATATTTTATGACATATTTGAGTACTGTATTGGTATACTGTACTAAGTCTTTCGATGAATATATCAAATATATCCTACATTTATATTGCATAAATTAAATATTATTTTTTAACTTAATTCATATAATATTCTGTAGATATATTTTAATTAATTTGTAGTTAGAAATAATATTTTTCATTAAGTTGATTGCGCTATAACTGCTCAATGAATATGTTATATACAGTACTTGGTGAACGTATGTAAGTCTGTATGTGTTATAAGTCATACTTTATAATTAGTTCAGTTCTAGTTTCTAAGACTTCTGGATTTAATTTATTATTGCTCATTTTGGCTCAGATTTTTTTAGAGTTAATTAGATTTAAATTACTTCGGGTGATTTACTTTAATCATATTTATTTATAAAATTAACATTTAATTTTATTTTTATTATTTTCTTAAATTCTTTAACAATAATGACTAATGAGATTATCGTTAAGACATTAAAATATATTTATCAATTAAATAGAAAGATGTTTTGACTGTATTTAAGAAAGTCACGAATTTAATTCAGTTTTATAATTTTAAATTATTATTTTTTTCAGTCCCGTTTAATAAAAAAAATTAATTAAAAATACAGTAACTCTTTTATATTTAAATAGAAATTTTGGAAATTTAAATTCGAGCGTTTAAGAAATTCAAAATAACAAAGATCAAAATAGGAGTTATAAAAGTTAACGCATTTATATGCATGCTTTGGAAATACTTCATGCCAATCCTATTATAAAAGCTTATGTTTAAATATTTTACTAGTACTAAAATTTAATATTAAAGGCTGAATAACGTTATTTTAAAATTCTATTGATATTTTTCAGCAACCAGGAAGAATAACATGAAATAGCTTCACACCTGCTACCACTAAGGAGCTATCCATGCGTCATCCGATGCTTACGAACTTCGTCATTATTTTACATGGGTCAAAAGCAGAATGTTCTAGAAATATTTCTTTGTGTGAGAAATAAATAGACCGTAGAGATGAGTTTTTTAGTTTTATATTATAATTTTTTCCCTATTACTATCTCAATATAAATTTCTTTGTGAAATCATCTCGGTTTGTATATATAAACATGGAATCACGAGAGAGGAAAAGAAATGGATATGATGTGACTCGCAAGTAACACTATACAGTACTTTTTGACATTGCATCGAGGTAAGCAAATAAAGAGAGTTACTTTGAATGTAAAGAAACGTTTGAAATTTTTTTTGCTTTTTATATACAGTATAAAGTTATACAGACATATTTTAGTTTTTTTTAGAAATAATGAATGGATAGTCATAATCCCAGTAAAAATAATGCTGTACCAATTGTAAACAATCATAAATACATCATTATATTCAATTGCATTTACCAATAAATAACTTCAGAAGAAAATTATAGTTTGTTCTCATATTTTTAATAAAATCGGTATTTATTTATATAATTTAATCTGTTTCTGCAACATCCGCAAACATTTTTAAAATTAATTTAGATTATTTTTTAAAACATATTCACATTCTATTATTTACTGTATTTAATTTTATTTTCATAAAATTTTTATTATACTTATGTTAATTCTTAATTTTTAATTTTTATTACTAAAATTTGAATACATATTTAAGTTTTTTTTTTTTTGGATAGAAATACAAAATAATATTTTTGTTTGGAAAAATGTAAAAAGCATACTAATGCAAAACACCGTATATTTAATTAGATTTATAAATAAAATAATTTATTTAAAAACATTTTTAATTTAGTAAATATGCTTTTTCTTTCATTAAAATATCAATACATATCAATCAGCGGAGCAAAGTTGCTAATAATGCATTAATGTCATTTTCTATTAGCTAAATTTGTTTCGTAAAATTAATTTTAATTCTAATTTTGAACAAATCAGGAAAATTTTGAAAAAATTTTTTGACGATTCTTCCAGAATTATAAAAACTATCCAAGTTAAATTTTCCATGATATTAAAGCAAAATAACGACAGAATCTTATGATCATGATTTGACTGTGACTTATATTTACAGTATATAAATACAATATGACAATAATTAACAACATAAAATTATAAATTAAATTATTTAATTTGTATTAAATATCTCATAATTTCTTTGCAATTAAAGATGTTAAATTTTCGAATGAACAACACTTTTATTTAGAACATTTTTTTATAAATCTAGTGTTAGATCGATATGGATCTCTGTTTTATTATAAGTATAAGAAGATTGAAGCGGCACAAGGAAATTGAAATTCTCAAAATCTCAAAAAGATTAACACGTTATTATGGAAGAATATGATGTATCAATTATCGATAAAAAAAATAGCAATAAAAGTTAATGCAAAGAATAATTTTGATTAGAGCAAATTTACGTCATTATAAATATTCTTAACTAATCTTAGAATTAAGCGAAAGAAATCTCGATAGAATTTGTAATGTTTTGAAGATAAGATTTTCTTCTGTTTAGTAAAAAGTTTTTTGCCCAAAAAATATTTTAACAGGCATATTTTCATCTCTGTATTCGATAACATGTTTGAATTTCGAATTTCTTGGAAATATAGCCATTCTGAGCGTTATGCCTCAAGACTTTTATATTACGATGGAACACAATTCTATCCTTTGCTCTCATTCGGAATATTTTTGTGTTACACTCATATACAATATAATAAAATGAAAAACTTGACTCGGATAATGTACTTTTGAGGTCGAACAAAATAATTGTTAGCGCAATGAATAGAAATGGATCACAATTATCGAACAAGAAAAAAAAATGCCAAATTTTTCTATGTCTGAGCCAAGTAAATCAGTTTTCCAAAACGAATATATATCACGCATAAATATTTGAAAATTCAAAACTTCTTCTATTCTACATATTCGGAACAAGTTTTGAAAATTTCATTTAAAAATAAAAGTAAAATAAATAAAAATTTAAATGAAACTTCGAAAATATTTCTCGAAGGAATTTAATGAATAAAACATTTCTTCGATTTAGAAAAATAATATATTTATGTATCGTATGTATATACAAATTTATCTTTATAAATTTAGTATTGTTTATCAAAGATTTTTTCTATTTCAGCTCCGCAGTGCACTGTTGAATAGATGGTACAACTTTTGCTACAAATGGAATTTCATCATACTGTAATTCTATTTGTGGCGTTCAAACGTCTATTCCCTTAACATTCCTTTTTCTTTATTTGCTTTTCTTTGCTTCTTTTAAAATAGCAATACCAATAACAAAATACAAGAAGAAATCGAAAGAGATAAAAATCACACAAGTTTATTTAGAAATTGCCTACATGAATAAAGATAATTGCAAAAATACAAATAAATTACGTTCTTTCTACATGTTCTATTATTCTTTGGATTAAAGAATTATTAGAATAAGTTCTGTCGATTCGGTTCTAAGCAAAATTTATTTTAAATTGATCCAGTATCTGAGCATATATTATAAAATTTAAAATTATTAGCTTTAATTTTATAATATATATGCGCACCGGAGACGATTTATAGTTATACCCAACTGGACTAGAAAAATTAATTAATAAATAATTTTACATACTTAGTACAAATGATAACTGATGAGATATTAAAGAAAGAAGTCAAGAATTTATTTCTAATACAGAAATTATAGATTCGTTGTTTAGATATTAAAGAAAGAAGTCAAGAATTTATTTCTAATATAGAAATTATAGATTCGTTGTTTCAAACAGATATGATTTTCTTTTAAACATTTGGAATTCTTTATATATATATATATGCTACAACGGTTAATTTATCATTGAGAATATGATTTATTTAAAATATTTAAATAAATAAATAAATGACATTTTTGGGTCACAATTTCCGGTTTGTGCTAATCTACTTAAATAAGTGTCATCTACTATCCATATATTCTCCATAAAGCAATCTGAGATAAGCAAAATTAAACTTACAAATGTATATTTATTTTGACGTTTGTTACTGAAAATTTTGAATATTTTAAGCCTTGGTCAAACAGAACGATATTGAAAAAAAAAACGAATTTTATTTCTGTTAAATTTATGCACGATATAGATTCATATAGGGAAGATAAAACCGAAGTTATTATTCGTCTTGGAGAGATTGTATGCATTCAATTCTTTTGAATGATTTATTACTGGATTTTTTCATTGTTTTAGTCTTTATACGATTTAATTGGACATTAATATTACATTTTATAGCCCAAGGACATTATTTTTATAAAAAATTACGAGTTCAATATCCAATTCTGAAACGCGAACCTACTTTTATTATTATATCAATATTCTGAAGGCGAATTCGCGGTACATGGCCTTTGCATGGAACGTAAATCACGGGGGCAGAAGGTTTTTGTAGTTGTAGAAATTTCGAGACGTGGTTTGCAGGAATGCCATTATAACGGAATTTAATTCAATATATATATTATAAGTATCTAAAAATGATATAAATAAAATTCTAAAACAAGCACCGATATTATTTGTTTGACTAAGAAACATCACGGATTACTCGATTAAGAAGGAAGAAAAAAAAAACAAAGGAAATTTAAATTTAAAAGGATTTTCGTACTAACAGAATATCAAAAGCAGATTTAAAACGAGTGAACAGAATTGAAAATTTGATTTGGGAAGAAGTTCTTTAAATTGAATGAAGAGGAAAAAAAAAACTAAATCTGAGGTAAGTCAAATTAAGAGTTATGCATTCCTATCAGTTCTTGTATTGCGGGTTTATCAGATAGAAAGGATTTACTTATCAAGATGCTCGATTGGATTAATGAATTGAAGTGATCTTTGACTCTAATAAAGAAGAGAATAGAGAGATTTAATGTAGAAGAAAAGGGATGACGAATATATATTTCTAACAGAATCGGATAAGGATTAAAAAGATCGATTTTGAAAATAATCTTAAGAAAAATATTTTATTTATCCCAGATAACAAAATTTCTATTCAATTTTAAGGCAGGAAACGTTTCTATAAATGATTAAAATCGAATATTCGAATTAGAAAATTATTTTGATAGTTTGATTCTCAAAAATTAAAAGCGTAATCACTCTCACTAAATTAAATATCCCGAATTAAGAACTGTACCATTTGTGAGATTATTTCTACTTCATAGTATATCAGAAAACAGCATAAATTATTTACGAAATAGGAAAAAAAATTAATCACGCTGCTCTATGATTAAACAAACTTAAAAATAAAAAAAAGTAATAAAAACCGGCCTCGACTCACTTTGTCTTATTATAAAAAACTGGATCGCATTTTTTGTAAACGAATTTTATTGCATTTAATCTTGTCTTTTCCTTTTTTTTTATCCCGCTACATATCCATTATTGTTAAGCAACAATTAATACAATTCTGCGAAACTCGATACAATGATATAGCAGTCGTCCAATGACGTGTAATTAATTATCGAATATTTTTTTATGTCTAAGTAATTTAAAATTGTTAATCGAATTTCGTTAAAATAAGATTAAGTGATATATTTATACACTAGTAAAGTATACATCAAAAGCTCGAATTTGATTCCGGGCGACGAGTGTATTTGACCTTAAATAAAAAAATCAATTAATCCTATTTCGACCAAATTTCCTATAATTTTAGTCATTCACATCACTAACAGGATTGCAATAAAATGGATTTTGTTCACCTGCGCTAGTTCGTTTGAAATATTCTCTATGACATTCCCTGTAGTAGATTTGTGATGACATTCGAGATATCTCTCTTAGCAATTGCATCGTTTATTTGTTTCAAGAACTTCAAAAAGCTTTCTAAAATATTTGAAGCGTGACAATCGATGATATCATAAATCTCAAATTTTTGGAATAGATTTTTTTTTCTTTTCTTTTATAAATGTATCCGCGCACAAGCTGTTTAAAAAATCATTATTATGCTACATTTTTGCTATAATTTTTATTTAATCTTGACAATCCAGCTAATAATGTAAAAACTTAAAATAACTTTTTATGAGAGTATATTTTTAAATGTTATATTGTGTTCGCCTATATAATATTTCAAAAATGAATTTTCTTTCTGTGGAAGGAGGAAAATTAAAATAATGTTTAATATTTTAAAATTAAAAATATTATGTTGCATAAAAGTTGAAAAAGATTTTTTTGTACATAAGCAGTAATTCAAAACTGTTTGGTTTATTTTATTTTCTTTTCGATGTAAGAATGTAATATTCAGTCGTATATCTTAAAATGGTTTTTTCCACCTAATGAAGTGATTAACTGAAAAAAATTTTAATAAAATTGAGTTAACATTCTGAAATCGAACAGGCCAACTATATAATATTTTATTATTAATTGGTATGTATCCAGAATCATTTATCTAAAAAGAGTTCTTACAACGTTTATTAACCTGTCGGGAGTCAAAAGACAGTATCTCCATCATGATCTAATCAATAAATTATAGCAGATTGAGATCTCGGTCATTTTCATCTCATTAAAAAAATTTTTATTTACTAAATTATCTGTTTTTTCCCCTCTATCTAAAGAATTTTTTAATCAGGTAATTTTAAATGAGAATTTTTCACACAAAACGGGTTTTTCTTCAAAAGACATCAAAATCGCAAAGTTTATATAAATATATGGTATAACTTTCTTAAAATAAAATATAAAGTGAAGAAAAGTTATCATTATTACGGTATTTCGAACGTTCTCCAATATTTTATTTTATAGTCTGAAGACAAAAATAAAAATTATGGAAAGTATATCGTTCGGAAACGGCTTTATTTTATCTGCTTTTAGTAACCATAAAATCGAAAAATGATTTTGGTTACTTGGGTATACTTTATATTTAGAAGTGAATACCAAAAAACACATATTTACGATTTTCTATCTTTAAAACGATTGGATGAAAATATTTACCGATAAAATGGAAATTTTTATATCCAAACTAATGGAGCGAAAACTTGTAGATATAATTTTTTAAATTTGATAATTTATTTTATGATGATAATATCAGAAAGTTTATTGAAAATTTTGATATTTTTACGAGTCTTTTGTACAGTATTTAAATTGGATTTAAGGATTTTTAATATTGTTTAGAATTTCCAAAAAGCTTTTCTATAAAATAAATGATGATTATCTTTTAAACTCAATATTTTAATTTGTAAAAAGCTTACTTCAGAAATGATCTCGTAAAGTATTTATGATTCTCCTTCTTCTCTTTTACAAGGATCTACTTAATAATTAATTAAACATTATTATTTCACAAACTTTTAAATTACGAAAGTTTGTAAATTAATTATTTATTTTAGTATATATAGAAATGCATATACTGTACTCCAAAGTTTATTTTAAAAGAATAACAAAGAATTTAATTAATTTATATGTTTCCTATATAATTAAATTTAGTATTTTAAACAAATAATATAAACATTAAAAAATTCTTTGCTGCTTTATTAACGTGTTCCTTCCTTTAATATATAAAAAATAATATATATGATGTTTAAATATCGTTAGAAATTTTAATAATATTAAACAAATTTTTTAAGTTTGTTTTGATAAATATGTTAAAATTAATTAATTTTTTTTCCAATTATCAATACAGTAAAAAGTAATTAAGACGATCAAATAAATTAAATAATAAACATCAAAAACGTGGCAAATTAATGCATTGAATAGAAATTTATATCGTCTGAGAAATTCGTAATCTGTGCCATTCAGTACAGATTATAAACTTCCACCAAATTCTAATTAGTATTAAGTTAAACCATTTGCACATATTACTCTTAATAACTATCAAATATCTGGAATTGTGATAATAATAATAATATGTTCATAATTTTCACTCATTATTACACGCGCAGTATATTATATCCGTCATTGAATTACCACAAAGTTATTTATAGTATATCACAATTTGTAATCTTATATTTGTGAATATAATATCAGAATATAGTATGTAAACAGTTACAGAATAGTTTAGAAAGGCCAGGTTCTGATATAAACAGATAGTGTATTGTATATATACATTCACAACAGGAACATTACACATCGACAACAATATATAGATTGAAATTTCCATAATACTCTATTGTTTAGTGGATTTAATTTACTGCTTTATGTGCCAGGTAATAAATTATCTATCGATTAAATTTTAACGATATAAGAAATTAGGCAATGGATCGAATATTACACAGTTATATTTTATCGTTGTGTAATTAAAAAAGTTTGAAAATTTTCGTGTAAATATACTTTCCTAATATCATTCAACATTAACGTCTACGTTGAATGTTGTGAATAATTATAATTATATCGGGTTATCAAAGTTGTTTAAAACAGTCCTTTAAAAATTTTTAGGCATTATAAGCCGATATATTTAGGTAGAAAGACTTGTTGGCTAACAACAAGTTATGTAGCTTGCTACAGAAAAATTTATCTTTCCTTGTAGCTTGATCTACTATAACCAGTCAAATGGTGTAAAAAACTGCTTATCAGATCATTGCAGTGAGGATATTTTTCAGTGACAAGGGAAATTGTTTGTCGAATCAATAGGAAATTGGAATCTGTTTAACTTCAGTTCAACAAAATTATTTTATATAATATGATTTTTGTTACGTTTAGAAACTTATGTACTATATCTTGGAACAGAACTACTTAAGAAAAAAATTCTGTGATTTATTCTGATTGTTTGTTCAAAATATATATATATTTGCTTTTTCCAGAAGTAAATAATATTCTTAATTAAGTTCACTTTAGATATTTTGTTCTTTAATGTCCATTATACAACACAATACACTTAATTTGAATCATTAAGAAAACTATAAAAAACATCTTAGACTCAAAAAAGCGGTAGTCTCTTGGCGATTAACCAATTTTCAAGTCTCGTAAAAAAAGCTAAGGAAACAGAATATATGATAGATACTGCATTACAAAATAAACACATAATTAGTCGAAGTAAAATATTTTTAGATAGGTAATAATATACATTAATAGTTAAAAATTAATTGCTTAAATTTTTATAAGTTAATAATATATTTAAATACACAAAAGATTTTAATAATGGATTACAGAATTTGCCTAATTCGCTGTAATAATGATTATCATCAATTGTCGGTTTAATTTTTAATTATGATGATAATAATCTTGCTTGTATTGAAACTAAGTATAGAAACTGAAATATAAAATTTACTCTTTTATTGTTTATTTCTAGTAACTAAGATAAATTCGGAACTTATTTATATATTTGCTCAAGTTTCTAAATGTTTTAATTAAAGATATATCACCATAAATAACGTTCTTTTCTTGAGAATTTTAACCATTGGGTTTAAATACAAAAATTAAAAAAAAAAATGTAGATTAACTATGTCACTAATGCAAATTAAAAAATGAATATTTATGATTCAAATAATATTTGATTTTAAAATACTGAATCTAATGATAAATTTTAAAAATATATTTTAAGAATAAATTGTTTAGTGTAGTTAATTAAATTGATGGTAAGTTTCAAAAATATTTATTTCCTTTGATGAATTTTTCTCAGATCATCATCTAATGCTGTATTTATTTTTATTATAAAAACTTCTTACTTTTTTCCATTAATTAAATAGATATTTTTAAATCCAAACTAATAAGGAAACGCAATACAGTACATGATTATTTATTTCTCTATATTGGTAAAAAAAATGTTTTTAACTTATATGAGGGCAAAATAACTAGCAGATAACACTCGATCCAAACATCTGTGCTATATATCGAAGATAATTTATTTTCTATAAGAATAAATATAGTATTTAACTTTTTAAAAACATCATTTCTAATTTACCAATAAAAAATAATCTTATTAAATTTTTCTATTAACTTAACCAGCATGGAATTTTCTTTAAAAAGTTGTAATTGGTTTCTTATTTATGTATATTAAGGAAATATAATTCCAAGAGTTTTCATCAGAAAATAATTCCTCGCCCCGATAAATTCCTGTAAAAAAGATTATCTATAATGATAGTGATTAACGTACAAAGATTTAATCGAAAAACAAACAAAAACACATTATTTCATTGTATATAGTGGGATATAAAACTTTATTGACTGAAAAACGAATGTTGTATCATTAAGGAATATACTTGGCTTAATAAAACGTCGAGCAGGCTGTATGTTTGTTGATGGTAAATAAAACCCAGTGATAAATTGGTATTTTTATTCAGGTTTTTGAAAATATTTTTATGGAATGTTTTATTCGAAAACATAATCTGATAGAAGTATACAATGTATTGAATATTACATATTGTTAGATTTACATCTTTTATACATATATATAATGCCATTAAACTTATATTTTATAAATTTTCCATAGAAAAGACTTTTGTCTAGGGAAATGCATTTTTCTTTCCAGTTCATATTGAAGTATAATATATTTTTATCTGCAAATAATGAATTTTTTTTCTACAACATAATAATATCCTGTAGAAGGAAGAATGTTTGAATTTTTTCCTTTTTTTGAAAGTCTGCTTCTCTCAATTAGTCAAACATTAATCCAGAATAATCCACTCCATCATATACAAATTTGATTGATTTATATTGCAAAATATGTGTGAGTTATATTTTTGTTTTACTATCGATATTGTATGAGTTATAATTGATTAAAGTGATTGAATATCAATACAATCATTTAATATACTATTAATTAGGGATACATACTTTTAATCAATAGTTGCCAAAATATTAGAAGTAGCGAAATTTATTTTCAATTATAGTTTTAACAGAAAGAAAAATTTCTATTAAATAGCCTCGGAAGAAAAATTTATTTTAATAAAATTTCAACCTCAAATTGAAAGAATATCTGACATACTTTAGACAAATTGCGCTTTGAAGAATGATGAAATTTTTTTTTAATCTAAAAATCAAAATTTGCAAAATGTTTTAAAATCTTCTGCAATATTATTACACAAAAATTAACCGTTAATAGAAATAAAATATTTTTAACGATTTTTATCTCGTCATTGTCTCCATTTTAAATAGGTATTTATGGATAATTATGGAGTAATGACGAGCACAAAATTATAAAATAAAATTTTAGTGTTTTAATTTTGCAAAACTAAAATATTCAACTTTAAAATAATTTATTCTGGTTATAAAGTACTGTATTTGGTTACCTAACATTCTTAAGAAATTTTAAAGGTAAGTAAACTGTTTAATTCCAAAATATTGTGAAGTACTGTATATAATATAAAAAATAAATGATAATTTTAGAGAAAATTTATTAAATAAAATGCAAGATTATTAGTAAATAGAGATGTTCAGTCCAAATATTCCATTTTTTCTCCGTTATGTTTCTTTTATGAATAAATGAAAAATATGAGTAATTCAAATTCTTGATATACCTATAGGTCCATTTAATAAATAAGGAAATAGTTTTCATAAAGAGAAAATATTAATAACGCAAATGGATATACTATATAAATTATAGTTAGATAAGTCTCAATTTATATTTCAAAAAATTTTTTTTTTCAAATAACGATGATTCAAAAGGAAATTGTGAAGTTTAGCTGCTTAAAAACGTAAGAGTAGAGTAGAAACTTTTGTATAAGTGATTTATACGAATGCGTATTTTTAAGGATTACTTCAAAATTTCGTATATGGAATAATAGGTCACAGTCCATTTTTTATTACTATTTACTTTTGTTATTTATCATTAATTATTAAAAAGAAATTAAAAATGCGTGCATTATAAAAAATGTAATAAACGATTATATACAATAATTACTTCGAAAAATTTTATCACACAATATGTTTGCAAACTTTAATAGAATGAAATACTATAGATCAAGAAAACTAACATCTGCACATACTTAGAAAACATTGAGAATATTTGAAGAATTAGTAAAATAAATATTGCTCTAAGTTCAGCATCTATTGAAAATAACATTTCTACTTATCTTTAGTTAATTAATATTTTCCTAATCTAGTATCCTTGAAAAGTCGAAGAGAAATTGAAAAACTTTTGAAAATTTTTTTAATGCCAAAACGAAACAAAAAATTTTCAATCAAGATTTAATACAAATAATATAAAAATTTTAAATCATAATAAGCTATTAATTTAAAAATCAATTTATTAAATATGAGACAGAATTATAGAATAAAAAATATCAAATGAAATATTTTTAATATTATACTTAAAATAGTTAATCTTTTAGAAATATTGAATTAACTTATTATATATATATTTATTAATAACTCAAGCGAAAATAATATGGGACTATTATTAGTATGAAGAAATAATTATTAATACATATAATTTTTAAATTAAAAATTCTGCCACTCATACTATTACTGAATAAAATTTTTCCTTCTACATTTGTTTCTAATTTTCTTGGTTTTTGTTTAATATGTAATCTTATATGATGTAGTTTTGAGAAACTACAAATATAAATATTAAACAGTGGAAACTTCATATAAGATTATGCATTAAAACGAAAACCAAAAATTAAAAATCAGATGTAAAAGGAAAATTTCATTTAATAACAGTGAATCGCAGATTTTCACATGTAAGAGTTTTGAAATATCTTTCATACTTAATTCATATAAAAAGTATAATTACTTTAAAATACCGATTAATAACATATTCTTTTAATTAAACACTATCATTACGAATACAAAATTCATTTATTTTGGATAAGCAGGAAACAAATTTTACCAAAATAAAAAAGTATTTATTCTGTTTTAATTCAACAAGAAAATTATTTTTTATTTTTTTATTTTCTTTTATATTTTTTTTCAAACTTTTATCTGTACATTTCCCAGTTGAATTTTAAGTTTTCAACTAAAATAAAAATTTAGGCACCTACTAATAGTTTCTTTGAGACAAAAAATTTATCTCGTTCAAATCGTAACGTAAACCATATGTAAAGTTTATTTCTATTGAGTCAGAGGTCTGTATGATGAAACTAAAATTCTGTTATTTTTCAGTTGGTGTATAAAGTGTTCTACTTTAACCTGTCTGAGTTTCATTCAGCCTTTGTTTTTCTCGATAAATAAACAGACCAATTTAAATTAAATAGAGTGCAAATGTAACCTAAATGTATTTTTTTCATTCGTTAACTACAATGCATTAAGAACTCGTAGAACCATATCTAATAATCATTCTATATCACTTAATTGCACAGCAGTCAATATTTCATTATTACAACTAATTGGTGCAGAAATATTTAAACTTAATTTTTGTCATTTAATACAGTTACTCAGATCTTATTTTTAATAAAATAATTTTTAAACAAATTAATGTTGCAATAAATAATATAATATTAACTAATTGCTTAGTCAGTAAATGTATTATTTTTAATTTAAGCAATTAACATTTTTCAGTGTGCATAAAAATTATTGTTATATATAATTTACTTAAAGTTATTGTTCTGAAATTTTTGGGACCGTTATTGATTTACTTTAATTTAGTATTAACAACTTAAAAATTTATTTTAAAATTTTAATAATATATAAAAGGTGGTATAAAAATAAATTTTATTTAAAAAACTAAATAATTCGATACTGTAAACCAGTGGTTCACAACCTTTCTTTTGGCCATGCCCCACCTAAGCATCTCTAAAATCCCGATGCCCCCTGTGACAGAATTTTTATTATTCAAAAAATGAACTCCTATTCACATGGAGAAAGCCTAAAAGGCTATTAACTTAGTCTAAACAAGTTTCCAAAAACATGGCAGCGATGAAACAGAAAAATAAAAGAACAAAATGACAGTTGAAGTACTGAGGAAGAAATCACTAAAAATTGTTAATATAAATTAATATGAAAAAAACAGCAAATAAAGTTCTACAACCGCCATGTACATTCTAATTTTAATTTAAAAAATATTTATGTCACAATATATATTATATACTGTATATATTGCCCCTAAAACCAAAAGAAATGAAAAAAAAAATTCATTGTTAATAACTCATTCTCGAATTGCCCCCATGTGGGGCGTGCGCACCACGTTGGGAAACACTGCTGTAAACTTGAAAATCAGGAGTTGTAAAAGTATCAATAACTGTATAACATTTATTTAGAATATTATAAAATTTTATTCATTTAAATAAAGAAGTTTACAATAAGAACATATATATCTATACATTTTTCGGATAAACTTTCTGATTTAGTAGAATAATTGGATTATGTTCTAATAAAGAAAAAAGCTGTATTATTTTTTCTTATTCAGTATTATATTTTTGGTAATGAATTTAGTCAATCAGAAAAAAGAAATTCATAAACGAACTAAATTATATCAAAAGAATATCAAATAATTAGTACTTGTCTAGCTTAAATAAATATGTATATTATATTCTATATGTTTGCCTTTACAATCAAGTATTTCTTCATACTTTATTTGTAACATTATAAAAGTATTGAATATCCATGAAATTATCAGAAATATCAATAACTTATTTTTTAAAATATTGACATTGTTCTGCAATAATTTTTAAAAATGTCAAATTTTATAAGAAATGGTAATGATCTATATCGAAATTCATACAGAAATTTAAAAAAAAAAATAAAAAATCTATAGAGAAAAGAAATGTTATATTCATAATAATATTAATACCGAATAAAGAAAATTTTAAACTAAACTTTACCCATTAATTAAAATTAAAAGACGACATTTAAAAAAATAAATTTTTAAATAATTTTTTAATTAATCATTAATCCAAATTCTGTAAAATCATTGTAATGAATTAAGTTAATTCTCAACAATTTCTAGACAAGAACAAATGTACTTTTCGGGGAATCAGATAACGATTAGCACGTAAAAAAATCAATGATATAACATTAGAAGAAGAACATTTGTAGGTTAACCATATTAATGAAAGATAGAAAAGATATAGACATTTAATAAAATAATTCGATATAAAACGAATTATTATCCGTAATTGTTTTGTATTATTATATTTTTTTGCTGTAATACATAAAGAGAAATTAAATCTAGAAAAATTTCAAATCTATAACATTATTTATAACCTTTTGGAATATATGTAAAATAGAGTTTACCTCTATACCAAAATTAATACTGTATACAGAATATTCTTAATGGATTTAACTCAAATTACAGTAATTCTTGCGAGGCAATTTCGCTTTTATGAAATGATATTCAGTTATTACTATCTATTTAATTAAATTAATCTCGATAAAACTTTTTTGCTGTAATGGTTTATTAACTTGTGAAAGAATATCATCTCGATTTATTTGGTATCTACATTATACTCGTATAAACTATATTATATTTCAGAGTCAACAACATATTTACATCTTTATAACTAACAACTTGGTACCATGTGGTTCACCAAATTGTTGCTCATAAGGATCTAAATAAATGTTATTGATTGTTGAATGACTTATTTGACCTAATACCTGGATCAATAGGATATGCTGACGATGTTGTTTATTGATAACAAATTTTGGGTCAGACTATGTATATAATAAATCAAAAACGAAAACAAATTTATATAAATTTAGTATATAATTAAAATATGATTTTTCTTAATATAAGATTTATGAAAGCAATATTACATTTATTAATTTATTAGAAGGTATAAAATTTGAGAACATAAGATACTTCCTCGAATATTATCAGTCAAACAAAAACATCTTCACCGTTAAGTTGTTTTAATAGACCGAATCTGAGGATATTAGTGGCCTTTATCTATACTCCAATTCAGCCCTCGCCCCTCAGGCAGCTGACCCAAACTAAAGTTATCAACAACTTTACTTACTACTACTTCCTGAAAGCAACAATAAAAATACATTAATAACTAAAACATATTTCTCACTAAATTCTAAGATTAACAAACATTAAACTACTGTATTTGATTTATTTTACTTTGTTTTATACGTGCATTGTCACTATCCATTATCACGAATTTTAAACAATATCTACGACTCTATATTATTCAGATAAACAGGTTTAAAACGTGTACTTTACAGATATATATTTTTTAAAAAATAAAAATTTTGTATATAAGATTCAGTCAAATATTTAAATAATTTGATTTTAATAAAATATCTATCATCTAATGATCATAATTTATAAATTAACCATCCATTACATACGCTGATAAGAGTAAATACGCATGTAATTATATAAATTTTAATGTTTTAGTTTTTAAAACAGCATGTGTAGAATTATAGCAGATGATGTAGCATTAATTCGAAATTAAATAATTAGAATTTCCCAATGGAATATTTAAAAGTTAAAACAGATTTGCGCCCAATTATATATTCTTGTCGTAATAAATAATAAATGAATATCGTTTGGTCTATCTGATCATTCTATAACGAATTAGTATGTAATATGAATGCTTGAATAATTTATGATATTTTAAGAGAATTCTATTTAAAAGCACGATTAACTTTGGAGTTTAGACAAGTATTGATCTGTTATCATGTTGGTGGATATTAAAATACTGTACATTAAATCTGTGCATCTGCATGTTATGATTGATCACTACTAAGTCAACATTGTGGAAATATTTATTAAGAAAGTGATTTATTTGTTGGGAAATTTAATTTTGGAAAATGTTACTACAGAAATATTTAAATGCGTTTATATTTAATTCTCAGCAAGTGTAATATTTTCTGTTAAGAGACTCGATTAAATGAAAGAGGCAGAAAAAGTGACGATTTTACCATAAAGATATTTAAATATAGCATTGACTAACTCTTAAAATGATTTCATAGAAACATAAAGAAAAATTAAATATAATTATCTAAATATAGTTATGTCCTATATTACTTATTTATATATTTAAATATAAAAAATTCTAGTTTTATTATTTGAGAAATTAATCGATTTATAAAAATAAATTATGAGACATTTTTTATCATTTTTTAATGTTCGAATTAGTTTGAAATATTAATTATATGTTTGAAAATTATAAACAATTTTTTTGCTTATTTTTTTTTTGTTTATTGATATAAATATATAAAAAACTTTTATTGAGTTAAAGGAGAAATTAATAATTATCATCATTCAAAATTATAAGGAAATTACTTCAAGAGTTATCTTAATGATTGACTCATAAATAGTTAATTAGCGATGCAGAAAAATCCACAATGTTTATAACAACACAGTCTTACATTTTTATTTTATAGCATTAAATTAATCATACTTTACAAAAAAATATTTTATTAACAACTAAAATTGATATAATGAATATTATAATAATACTTTATTATTTATTAATAAAGATAGAACAACAACAACATATCCGCGCCTGCAATTAATCAATAAATTACATGCTCAATTATGATTAAACAAAGTTCTGTATTGATAAAGTAAAATTTGACAACTCTTTAATATTAATTTATTGTTATAAATTGCTTCAATGCGCTTCAATACAATGTATGTAAATTTTTAATGTAAAGAATAAATATTATTTTAATAATTAAACAACTAAAATATATCATTAAAATTTCTTAGATAATTTCTTCGTTGGTTACTTGTCATCTATCAAGTTATTAAGATCAATTAATGTCAGGTGTCAAATCAGAAAATATAATTGCAATATGTCAAGCAATATGACAAATTTATCAAACTTTATTTAATTAAGTAGACAATTTAATAATGTTTAAATGATAATTTTTATTTATGGAAACTTTATGGTAATAAACTGATAAGTAGAAACTTTCATTTTATTCATTAGGTTAATTTAATTTATTTTTCAATAAATAATTTTTATTTAAAATAAAAATTATAAAACTGGCATTTTTCAAATATAAATTAATTATTATTTTGAAAAATTTATTATTTTTTTAATATAATAAAATAGCAAAATTATTTTTTCCCGATATAATTTTTTTTTATTTTATCGATATAATAATTTATTGACACTCGTTCTTAAATGGAAAAAAAAATACATCAAGTAAATGTGGTTGTCTGCCTGTTCTTCAGTACAATGACTCGTGTAAATATTATCCGATTTGAATAAAATTAACATATATTATAATGACCCACTGTAGTAGGTAGTAATATTTTCAAGCCTATTGAAAATTATCGATGTGAAATCAATATTACTGACGTGATGAAAGAAGTGTTCACAGAAGATATGTTATTCTCGTGCATATTTTCATAGTTGAAAATATGTACGAGATATTGCATATTTCATGCAAATATTTTCCTCTTTCAATGAATTACATATATTGTTAGATCAGGCAGAAATCGAGTCTGTTGAAAATAATTATTGTCATTATTAATGACGTAATAATGATTCGATTTCGATCATTTTCAAATTTCAGCAAGTTTGTTAAAATCGATGAATCGATCATCCGCACCTTTCTATTATTCGATTATATATATATATTTTTTTTAATTTCGAAATTATTAAATTTGGATCATTAATAAATCAATTTTCGATCAATTTTAGCAAACTTCATCCTCTACAGAATCTCAATAATATATATAAATTTGATTCAAATTGGATAATATTTATGAAAGATATCGCATCGATAGAGAGATATGATCCAATATCGATCATTTTTAATAAGGTTGGTTCTCTAAAAAGTCTCAATAATGTATAGTACACGAATTTCATTCAAATTACTAATGTAATAGAAGAAAAATGTTTACATATTTTGAGATGTAGAGATGAGATTTCAGTATTTTGCATAAATATTTATCTATATGATTATTATGTGAAATATTGCCTCAGAACATGTGAATATCATTTTTCTTAACTCTATATCGATTGTTTTCAATGGATTTAGTTTTTTAATAATATTTAATATAGTCTTAATAATATAGGTGAATTTTATTCGAAGCTAATAATATTTATGGGAATTATCGCGATATCGAACGGATAGACATAATTTAATTCTTGTACTTGTGTAGAGAGTTTTGCATAACTTATTATACATAACAATAATTGGCAATATAAGCCAAAGATAATTTTTAAATATTTACAAAATTTTGTATCGTAATTTTATTCAAAATTGTGTAACATTTTTCAAAATTTTGTGCAGTTTTATATCATAAACATTAAAAAATGTCCGACTTTGTTACTAATTCTGAGAAAATGGATACATCATTGGATATAGTGACACAAATATATGCTCTGCAGATTAGAAAAAAGCTATTTAAATTGATCTGCGAGAGACTTTTCGCTAATACAAGAGCGTATCCAGTTTAAAAACCAAAAATATCTTAGTAGAGCGAGGAGGAATATATATTTGATCCATCTGAAATTCTATTTTCAGATTTTTTAGTTATGATATTCCATGTATTAATAATGACGGGGTCTTATTTGACATCGGATCGCAAAGCTTCGCCTTATCTGCAAAGGGCACATTTATATTTCCAACGCAATGATATGTAAAGAGTGCAGTTTTTCCAGAAAAACACTCTAGACTTATTTTCTGCATTCTATGACTTTGAAATAACAATGATTTATGTGTAGATTTCAAAATGTAGAATGTAATAAACAGATTACTATCTATTTTACCAGTTTTAACATAATTTATATAGTCATTTACTGGTATTAAATCGAAACATTCGTGTATATATATCATTCTGCAACTAATTCTTCACAAAAATTAAAGGTTTCATAAAAAATGTGTGACGAAACTCAGCCTTTTGAAAAATTGGTATTACTCACTATTATTTTCTGCGCTCATATATTAAACAGGATTCAAAGCAATTAAATCTTATTCATAAGAATGAAATATATCCTAAGACAAAGAACGTAGTCTATTTTCTAAGAAATCAAGGAAACAAGCTGTCATATAAATAAAATACAATGATGCATTGTAATTTTTCAATTTATAAAGGACAATTTCGATTGCTGTATTTAACTAATGAATATCTAAGTTCATAATTGCTTTTATATATTTTTATTTAGACTAATTAATTTAATTTTTAAAATAGGAAAGTTATTATATAATAGATCTAAGTTCATAATTGCTTTTATATATTTTTATTTAGACTAATTAATTTAATTTTTAAAGTTGGAAAGTTACTATTATATAATAACTTTCCTATTTTAAAAATTAAATTCGGACGAGATCAATGAGAGTAATGTCTTTTGAAGTTAATATATATAATTTAAATTATGAGAGAACTAATTTTATAGAAATTTATATTTAGAAACAATTTTTTATTTAATGTGAAAAAATTTAATTTATGTAAAAAATCATAAATTTAATTTTTATTAAGATAATTATGTGATATTTGTTCTTTACGAATATAGAATTCAATTCTAGAAGTAATAATTCAATTATGAATTTTGATTTTATAATTATAGTAGATCTGTTTAAAAATTAAAAAAAAAAAAATGTATAATAAATAAGAAGAATAAATATTTCTAAGTAAATAGATGTATCTAATCTTTTAAATATTTCTAATATTTAATCTGAAAGAAATTCCTTAAAAAATTTCATTTATGAATTAATAATATTTAAATGATTCTCAAAATCTTCATATATGATAATTTCTAATATATAAGCTCAATACAATAAAATTTCCAATTATTAAACTGGACGAATAATTTTAAATCAGTAAACACATTTGCAGATTTATTAATAAGATGAAAATTATTCTATGTACTTGAGAGATAATTTCTCAGGTACATTTATCAATAAGAGGAAAGTTTATAGAAACTAGTTTTGATATTTCAGTATAAATATGTTAGGAAATAACTCGCGAAAGATAAAGAGATGTGAATAGAATTTTAAACTATTTAATTATTTTATAAATATACGTGAAGAATATAGTATTCCGGTAAAAGTAGAATTTATTTCTTATTAAATAGATTAAATCAAAAAATTATATGATTTATATTGAAGAAAGTTAAGGTACAATATAAAATTTGTAACGGAGAAAGTTGAAGATGTTATATAAAATTTATATCTTCTATAACATTTTCTATAGTTCCTGGATGTTTAATTATTTATGTAAGTTCTCAATGTAACTTTTTATTTTATTTTTATTTCACATATAAAACTATAAAAATAATTTGAATGTTATATAATTTAGATTACGCCATAGAATATGGTACTTCAAATATTTATTAATAATGATGTTAATGAAAATAATTTATTTAGTTATGTATTCAAAAACTTTCTTATATTATATATATTCTTAGAAATGGTAGATTTACACGAGTCAAGGTCAAGAATGCTTATAAATTCTAGTAAGCATTAACGATAACAAAATGGATACTTATGTAAGTCGATAAAATTCTAGTTACATAACTTTCTGCTAATCAAAACAGATCGAATAATCGAGAATTATGAAGAAATTTATTAAAATTTTTCCATTAACAAAATGTCACATACTTAGAATTCTAAATAAGATATAAAAATAAAGACGAACTGACAATTCTATTTTCTTTAAAATATTTTTATGTCAAATATTTATAATAAAACCCAATATAAAAAAATTCATAAATTTATAAAGAATATTTCATCTTTCTCTTATTTATAAAATTACATCATATATTAAACTTATATAATGTAAGAGAATTTTGTAATAAAGTACTGTACTCTGTATCACATCATGGTCGAATGCTTCACTTTTAATGATTTAAGGAAAAAAAAAACTTTATACAAATTCAGATTTCTCATTTTTTGGTGATTTTGATTTTTGTACAAAATTTAATAATCCTCTATAATATATAAATCTATTATTTGTAAATTCAAAAACTTCTTTACTGTTGTCCTTGAATTTATTGATTAATCATCATGATTGTCGATATTTGTGTGTGTTCGTGATGGAATTACATCATTCTTTATATGCATTTTTTATTTTTAACATGTACTTTTTTTTATCTTTTTCCTTAATTATAAGAGCCCAATTTTTTAGTTAATAAATTTAATATATTAATATTAGTATATAATTTATTACTAAATTTAAATGGAATGAAAACAGTTTTTTACATTAGATCGATTAATTCAATAAATGTAAATTAGATTTATTTTTAGACATCAAAAATAATTATAAATATAAAATATATAGGCCTATATAAATACAGAATTTAAACGAATAAAGAAGTCTTTCAGTTACTTCACAATTTTTTCTCTGTTTTTTTTTCTGCTTCTTCTTTTTAGGCATTGCAATTTGATACAAAGAGAAAAACATCAATGATATATTTGACAACAGTTTATTCATAAAAATAAAAAATCAACAATTATCTACAGATAAAAATTAATGATGCTTATACTTTATCTTTTATGAATGAGAGTTGATGAATACTTGTTTATTTTATAATCATAAGAAATTAAAAAATAATAATAACAGTATTATAGAGAATATTATATAATCGGAAAGTTTATTTTAAAATTCATTAATAATTCTGAAATAATAATTCATTTTATAAATGAAAATTAAAATAGAAATGCATCAATCGAATAAAATTAATTTTTATTAATGAGAAAACTCGATTAATTTGATGACACTTAAGAACTAATTAAAATAATAGATCATGTCTATATTTAGAGGAAAAGTGAACAAAATTAAAAATAACATGAATAAAAATGGCAGAACAAATAATGAAAGTAATTACTTTATTAAATATTAATTATTAAGATCTGATAAAAAATTATTTAAAAAAATAAATATTTTAAATAAAAATATAAATAAAATAAAATAAATTAATAATTTAATATAATCAATTAAATTTAATAATTATTATAGATGATTATTTTATTTAAATCATAACATGAAATAATTGTAACCATTAAATATATGCTTAATCAATAATTTATATTTTTCTTTAAGAAAAATAACCAAATTATTTTTAAAAATAAATTAAATATTTATTACAAAACAGTATGCAAATTTGCTATTTTTTTATCCTTTAGTATAAAAAATAGATTCTAATTTGTATAGTTAGGATCTTATTTTTCAATAATTTTGCAAATATATTAAAATCATTTTTTCGGATAAAGAAAAATTTAATATTTAAAACATTAAAACAAATTTTTATCATATCGATATTCTGAGTAATTAATTATACGTAATTATAATAATATTAATGTTAAACTATTAATATAATACATTAATAAAATTATTAATTAATTATTATCCTCGGTGGCTGGCTGAAGATTATATATGTTTGATCAGAGTTTGAATATTTCTTATTTTATTTAACTACATAATTAATTTTAATAAGTTTCATAAAAAGTTAAAATTTTTGTTTAAAATGCATTTATAAATTACATTTACTATTTATTCGTTTCAAAATAAACAAACATCGTTAATATACTGTACATATAGCCATATTTTTTCAGTTTGAGATTTCTAAAAAACATATTTACCTTTTTCCTCACTTAGTAAATGAATTGCAGCTTACTTGGCAGAATGTAGAAAGATTAAAAATTTATTTTGTAGCTTTTTTATGTGAAATGTGTCGTCATTTTTTAAATTACGTTTTGCATAATTAAAAAAAAATGGATAAATAGCTAAATTTTTTCCGTTCTATTGTATGATTGAAGTAATTCTAAAATAATCAGAATATGTTTATATATAGAAATTAAACGAAAATTGGTTTTCATCCAGAATTTCAATATAAAAAAATGGTAGTCATTGGCTTCTCACAAATTTTACATTCGCCATCAACATATTTCCTTTATGTGATAATAATATGTAAATAATCTGACTGGATTTTAATCTTTTGCACGAGATTAAAGCTGTCTGATTAAAAAATAATATTTTTATTTAAAAATTATTATTTGCACATTCTAAAACCAAATATAACAATATTTAATTTACATTACAATAGATAAACGAGTTAGAACTATCAAAGCAATAAATAAATAATTTATATATTTAATTAAAAATAATTTATATTAGGAAAATGAGTAATTACATTATAACATTAAAATGACTAATATTAATAGAAAATTAAATAGTTTTAATAAATTTAACATAAATTATAAAAGTCGATAAGAAATTCGTTGCTAAACTAAGAATGTCAAAGTGTAAAGTATCAATTTGAATTCTTAAAATATCAAAACTTACAAAAAGAATTTAGAAAATGACATTAAATTCGATTTTACGTAAAATTGTTAAGATAAAAATACCTTCAGTACTTTTACGCTATGGTAATAAATAATTCATACCAAAGAAAAGGGATTTTTGCGATCTCTTTCAGGTTTTCAAATTATTGTCTCCTCCGTTTCATTTTAAGATAAAAATACCTTCAGTACTTTTACGCTATGGTAATAAATAATTCATACGAAAGAAAAGGGATTTTTGCGATCTCTTTCAAGTTTTCAAATTATTGTCTCCTCCGTTTCATTTTGGAATAAAATTCAGAAAAATATTTTAAATACATCAAAAATAATAAACTTCAAAAGATAAGGTTGTATTAAACATAATGCGCTTTTATTGATTTAATAATGTAAGTAATAAGGCGATGTGAAGCTTTAAAATGTTTCTTTCTCCATCTGCTTGGCCAAGAATTACTGCAAACCGAATCTTTCATAATTAATAAACCAAACTTCTAGATGTGAGGAAGACTTAAAATTAAATCTGGATTTGTTAACAACGTTCGAGATATTTTACAAAGGAAAAAAACAACAACCACGTCACAGATCCGAACCATTTAGACGGTACAATAACATTTATTTGCTTTCCATATTTTTTTTTTTTTTATGTTTTTTAACTAATATTCATAATCCTCGATAAAAACCGAAAGAAATGAAATTATTTAAAATTCAAATTAAGAAAGAAATTATAAGTCAATTACTAGATTTTTATGCAAGAAGTAAAGAATAATATTATCTCAATTAAGACAAGAATCGATAACGTAGAGAACAACTTTGAATTCTTAAATGTCACATCTCGTTGCAATCTGGAAATTTCTATTTATATAACCTATTCTAACTCTAAAATGAAAATTATGTAAGAAAAAAAAAATTCAGAAAAAAATAATAGTCGTAATATGCCGGCAAGACAACGATAATGATTTAACCGAACCATTAAATGGATATTTAACTGCTTATTTAGAGATAAACTGGAAAAAAAGAATGAATTTTGGATAATGAAGTTGATCTACTTAGTTAGAGATAAATTAAATTATCATTTCTCAAGCTAAAAGTGAGAAGCGCAATATGTTTCAGATACTAATAATGATTGATAAATTTTGCTATACAGTATTATCGAACCGTTTTCGTGAAGATAGTGACGTAGATTGCGAAATAATTTAAGCTGTTTCCTTTATTTTCAATCTAAAAAGATAATTATAATAATGATTATTAAGAATTTTATTTTATGTTAAAGTACAATTTAATTCTCAAAATTATATCATCAGAACTTTTTTGCAAAAAAAAAAAAAAGCTCTAATGAGATAATTTTTATTTTAAATATTGTAATAAAAAATTTGCTTTCAAATAAATTAATTTTTTAATTAAATATATTTTTAAAGTAGATAAAAGTTTACTTATTATTGAAAATTATTTAAAACGATTTATTACGTCGACTATTTTTTTGATGCTGTATTTATATCTAATTATTTTTTTTTTTTTGGAATGCTATAGATTTAATCGTAAAATTTCAGAAATTTAAATGAATAAAATTATAAAATGCGATTTTTGATCGAATAAAAATGATAATTTTTAAAAGTCATACCGAATAAATTTAAATTAAATTAAATTTTGACAGAAGAAAAAAAAAATACATTATATTTTATAATTAGAAAAAAGTAACACGATAAAATTGATTCGGCGAATTTCAGATTTGTTAATTTAAAAATTGCAATCAGAAAAGCATATAATATAGTAGATTTAATATAAACCAGGAAAAAATTTTTACGAATAGCATTTTCATTAAATGGATTGATTTTTGGAAACGGTTTTATTTAAAAGGAAAGAAAAATTAATTACTATAGAGAGCCATAATCTAATAATATAAAAATGATAAATTTGCTACCTAAAATATTTTTTTTTTATATTAAACCGAAAACAAAATACTACTAAACATCAGAATTTTATATTTTTGGATGTTAAATATTATTTTCGTAAGATGTTTTTTTCATGAAGCAATAATTAAGTATCGTCCGCAATCCTAGATTAATAATGTTTATATAACAAGAATAAATGATGTTTATTCGAAAATTTGTCTCTTAAATCATTACGCGAAAATTAAAAAGATTTATACTAAGTAATTCTCCTTTCACAAAAATATTATTAACTCTAGTAAATAAAGGAATAGAACAAGATATTTCATTATTAATAGATACTTGAATAGGTAAACATTTTTAAAAATTAATATGTAAGACTGCAAATTTTAATTTTTAATGTACAAGTACTAAGGATAATTACATATTATCAAAAGTAGTTTTTTATAATTTATAAAGGAATATTTTTTCTTGGAATAAATAAATAAATAAATAAATCAGTTACATGAAAACCAAATTGTCAATTCTGTGCGCTAATTTATTTTGTATTATTTAACTTTTTATTTTTATCTCGTGCGTAAGTAAAATATTAAATAAAAGATGGTTCGAATAGAAATACTTTTCTGGAAATAAATATCTAATTATTAAGAAAAATTTAGCAGGTTTTAAATATAATATTTTTATCAGTTAATTTTTCAATACTGCCTTTTATTTATCTATATTCGGACAACTTAACTAGAGCCATAAATTCGTAATTTCCCCTATGTATATGCGAACAATCATATTGACTGTTATGTCGTCGTGACGTTGCATATTTGTACATATTTGTGACACCACCATTGTCACGTCATAGTGACGCCATAAATCGATGCTATTCATAAGATGACGTCTTGTCGACGCGACAGTGATATCATTTTTGGAATTCTATGATCAATCCCAGAGTTATCATTCCCACAATGATCTAGCAAATCCAATCTCATGTTTGGATCCTCATGATCCATTCTAGAATTTAATTCCGATCCTTAATATTATTCCAACTTAAAACCTTTTCAATTAATGGAAAGACCCAATAAGAACCCAAAAGTTTGAAGGATTAAACATGTATTTTTGTCGCTATCCCAAAATGCCCCAACATTGAGGATTTATATTACTCCTGGAAGGTTATATATAGTAATCGATTTATAATATTTAGTGCCAATGGGTCAAGGATATAGGAATGTATAAAGAATAGACACTCAGACAGGTATCTAATTTTCAAAAATTATAAAATAATTTCGATAAGTTTTGAATATCTTTAATTAATTATTTAAATAATCGAGGTTAATTTTAAACAAAGGTTTATAAAAAATAGATTTAATTTATTTTAAATTAATAAGCCATCAATAACTTTTTAAGCTAAAGTTGATTAAATAAATTTGTTATCTGTGACTGGTTCATAACAATTTTATTAAGAAAAATTTAATAAACGTCTATGTTGAAAAGATAATCCTCAATTTATCTGATTTAAGGCTATCATTGAATGGACAAGAAATAATAGACTTCTCTTATTTCTTATCGAAACTTAATGCGGATTGATCAGATTTAACATTAAGAATCGATTTAAGTTAGTAACAATAATCCATAAAACAAATAAGATCAAGAAAAAGTCTGAAATTGATCTGAAATTGGTAAATAAATTGTTAAGCTCTACATTCTATTGAAAATATAATTATTTAATTCGACAGAGTTTAAAATTGAAACGGCATTCAAAATTAAAAACATATATTTTTAAAATTTTTAGAAATTTTTATATTCCTAACATCAATTTTTAAATCCATGTAAGTTTTGAGAACCAAAATGTATAAAGAAATTAAAAATTTTATGGAGAAAAGTTATTTTTAAAGATGAACTACTGTTTTCTGATATTTGATAATTAAATTTACAAATAATTATAGTATTATGGTTTTAATACATGCTTATAAATATTATTAATATAGAATTATAGAAATTATGTGTGTGTTAAAAATACAGAATGAAATAGTATAAGAATAAATGCAGGTTATATTTTATTTTTTATGTTAGAACCAAAATATTTTATACGATTTATGCTAAAACAATCTTTCTTTATACCTTTGCAATATGCAAGCAAAATAAGATAAGTCAATATTCAACACATGCATGCTTGAAATCATTTGATTTCTATCTTGTGCTGAGTTTTAAGTTTTCCTTATGAAATGCTGTATTTTCTGTTTCGAATTTGCAATTTGGTAAGTCGAAATACGTGAATTCGAAAATTTTATTGAAACCGTATTTTTCTACTCAGCATTTTTATGTTTTTTTCATGTTTTTCTTTGAAAAATAAAAATATATTATATACAATAAGATTCTAATTTGTATGCTAGAAAGCGTAAAAATCTAACAATGAATTAGATACATTGCTTTCTCCACTTTATCTTAATCCTTCTGAATAACTTACTTTTTAATTTTTAATGAAAGATTTGGAAAAAAAAAAAAATTAAAATTGGCAATCATAAAACTTTAACCTGAAGAGAAAATTTTTTTAATTTTAAATCATTGACATATATTTTGTTATTCAAGCTGCAACAATTACAAATTTGAATTTACTTCAATTAAATCTTTGTAGATTACAGGTAAATATAATGAATGAACTAGAAAATACATTCTGGCTAACGACTAATGAGTCCTTCAGAGCCTTTATCATTATCAGAGTTCTCAGAAATGTTTGAATAACAAGATCAGATGTTATAGAGGTTCTGATTTATTCACAAAAAAAAAAGTATACTCAATAATTATTTTGAATGTCCTTGTACTATTTAAAGTTATTGACCTACAATCGAGATTAAATCAATTCAGATAAAATGTTTCGTTAATATTAATTATTCAGAAAATATTTAATTAATGCAAATTTATTTGATTCGGAATCGAAATATTAGCTTCAAGGTTAATTTTTTCCGTCTTTCTTCGCTTTTCGCATCATAAAAAATATTTTTTTAATTGAAGATCTTAGGTTTAGATTAAATCTGAGGATAATTTTTCACTTAATAATGTTTATTCTTTTTAGTACTAAAAGTATTTATATTTTTAAAATTCAAAATTAGGTTAAAATAGGTAAATAGCATTGTCTGGAACAAAAGAAAATTTAAATATGAGAAGATAAATTGTTTATTCAGCATCCCAATTGATAAATTACATTACTATATTTGATTTACAATATAGAATCTTTATCCTTATTTAAATTTAATTAAAGAATACAGTATTATGTTATCTTAGTATTTGGTTATGAATAAATTCGTTAAGAATTATGATGATAATCTAATTTATTAAATTAATTTTATATAATTCTCTTTGATCTGCTTTTTTAGATTTTTTTTAATAAGCATTAAACATTTTTTTTATAAAAATTAAATTTATTTCACTTTAAATAAAGTGAAATAAATTTAATGTTTCACTTTACCTTTTAAGTTTTATTTTACCTTTAAAGTTCACTTTTCACTTTAAAGGTAAAATAAATTTAGTCTTGTTTAATTTCTATTTGATTTAATACTTGGAATTAAACTTTTTAATATTTTCTGAATTCAAGCATTTATTTTATAATCAAAAATGGTCGAAATACAGTACTATAATTATTTTTATTCTCATTAATTTTTTTATTAGAATTATTTGCAGATTTATTATTTTTTCGTTTTTTTTTTGAAAGCAGTATTATAAAATTTTATTGAATAAACACATTGAAATTAAAAAACCGTCTTTACTTATTATTTCTTCTGTTTTTCTTTCTCTTTACTGTTCTCAATAGAAAATCTAGAAATAAATAAATTTATTTTGATCTACGGTTTGATTCCTTAGGCTATTTTATGTTATTTATTCTGTGTTGTATATGAAATTCGGATATACTTTAGGTTTACCTCTTTTATAACTAGCGGATTTTTCTTCCGATTCTTACAAGAAAAATGTAGGCAGAAATAATAATAGATTACTATTAGATGATAACAATAGTATTTAGTCAAATGCTTTTATTCTGAGAATAAAAATGATATTAGGATTCCGAATATTCATTCTTAAATCTTTACTATGTTGAAATATGCCTCAAAATCCATTATAAAAACCAAATTTATAAATTAAAAAGATAAAATAAAATAGATAAATAATTATTAAATATCAAAAATGTTGACCCCATTGAATCAAGGAACTTGTTCATAAAATTTGAACACATCTATGTAATTTTAAATAATTTAAACAATATTCAATGCATTCGTAAAGCAAAAAATTTTGATTATATTTTTATCAGAAAATAATTTATTTTAAATAATCTTAACGGTATTTGCATAAAAGTATTTACTAACCTCTATTTCAATGCATTCGTAAAGCAAAAAATTTTGATTATATTTTTATCAGAAAATAATTTATTTAAAATAATCTTAACGGTATTTGCTCTATCGAAATCTGTACAGAAATATTAATAAACTAAGTAATGTAACGAATGGGAATTTGATCGACAAAAGCATTAAAATAATGAAGTTCGTAAAATTCGCTCATGTTTTTCACAATATTATGTACATTAATGTATGCCAATTAAATATAGAATTAAAAAAAAAAAAAAAAAAAATTCGAGTCACTAGTTATAATTATTGTTTGCTTAATAATCGTAAATATTCGAAAAATTTTTCTAACAACTTTTTATACAATTTAATGATTGTAAACGTATATTTTCTAATTTAAGATCGTAGCAAATATAATAAAACGATACTGAATTCTTTAATTAAATAGATTTAAGTATTTATTTTTGTGTTTTATAGCACATAACCTACTATTTCTCTATTTTTATCACGGATTGCTTCATCGCTTATTTATTATCAAACAATATTTCTACATCACATTTCTTGAACACGAGTTTTCAAAGATTCAAAGGCGAGAACAAACCGATAACCTATCATCTGTAAAAAATATCACTTCTACCGAGGTAAATTTTTGATCTCTCTCTTGAGAACTATTGAGTTCAAGAATTCTTAGCGGATTATTTTAATAACTTCTTTCGATATGATCAGTATGTTCAAAAGTTGTAAAAATATTTAAATTAAAAATTAGTTGGAAAAAAATCACGCATCTTGGATCATTCTATGTTTATATAATCTTCTGTTATTCATTTTTAGTCTATATTCCGAAGAAAATGGAGACTTATAAGATAGGGTTCATGAGTGTCTGTGTGCATCCTACTAATAACTTTTGAACTACTTAGCATATTTCCATCTATTTTTGATAACAGATGGCGCGAAGTATTAGCAGTACAGGGATAACATATGTCTTAGCTACATTGCTTAACATTTAGTTCCATCTATCATCAATATCAAGACTGGCTCTAAGCACCAGCAAAGCAAACATCTGCTTGGGGCGGCACATTTTCAGGGCAAGGAATTTTGTCAAAAAAAATTAATATACAAATAATAATTATAAGTAAAAATAAAAATATATATAAAATTCTGATACAATATTTTTTTAATTCATTAGTCGCGTTATATAAATAAAGAAAATTTCTATTCTGTCATTTCTTGTA
Source organism: Olivierus martensii (assembly GCA_000484575.1). NCBI lineage: Eukaryota > Metazoa > Arthropoda > Arachnida > Scorpiones > Buthidae > Olivierus > Olivierus martensii. Next base: position 17,653 of record AYEL01088876.1, on the reverse strand, counting down.
AAATGAAATAACACAAATTAAATTTTGAAAAACTTTTAGAAAAATTTGTATCTAAAAGGCAAGAAAAGATTGTCTTGATGCAAAAAGAAAGTATAAAAAACAAAACAAAAACGAAAAATAGCAATAAAAGCTAACTTAATCTGTGTAAAACGTTTTTTTGTATTTTTTAAATTTAATACATTTTTTGTATTTTTGTATTTCTCAAAATAAATTATATTTTTCTGAACCAATTTTTTTTAATATTGAGAAGGGGCAATACTCAGCTCTGCTTGGGGCGGATAAAAACTTAGAATCTGGTCAATATCTATTAGAATAAAATCGAAAACACTAGCGAGACGTCATTGAAATGTAACAGTGGATGATATTACAAATCCCGAAAATTTATGATGCCACAACATTTCGTCACTGCGATATTCACGTCATGGTGCTGACGTTAAAGTTAAAATTGGACACAAAAAGCTAGTGGATGCCAAATGCTAATATATGGAAAATGTCAGATGGCACTAAATGTTAAGTAGCGCAGGTAAGTCATCTATTACTCCTGCACCGCTAACACTTAGCGCCATCTATTGTCGATAATATAAATAAAATTTTCATAAAATTCAAATGCCATTCTGTAGGATTAAACGATGCGGCGTCGAGGTATCGTTTGAAAACAGACTAAATTTCATGAAAATTTACTAATTGGTTCAAAAGTTATTAATAGGGGACACACAACAACAGATATGTTGATAATCTTATAAGTTCTGCTGGCTAACAAGTTTTACCAGCAGAACTTCATAAATTCCGCACCACGTAGATGACGATAAAAATTATTTTTAGGTAGTAGAAAATATATAGCCATATATGATTTTTCAAATAAATTACAAATACTGTAAATTATTTTAATTTCCACTCTTTAATTACGCCATAATAAATTATAATAATTTGTGAGCAGTCAAAAATTTGCCATTTTTGTAGTATTATTGGATTTTTTATTCTTTCGTATAATGTAATTTTCTATCTATTTTTCTCCTAACAGATAGCGTTTATCAAAAATTTAATAAGTCACGAAGATAAAAAGAAAAAACTATTTAACAAAATTATCAAAAGTGCTCTTTATAAAATATTATAAATTTATTAAATTAGTTTATAACTGGTTAAAAAAAAAAAAAATGTTAAATAATGCGATTCTAAAGAATAAATTCTATCATAAGTTTATTTATCTATAGCGTTAAGGAAATTAAATCTGACAAGATGATTTTCTCCGATCTAAACATTGTTAAAATTCTGTTTTTTTTTTTTTTATTTTCCATAATTTTTATAGGATATCACTACATTATCGAATAATGAAAAATTAATTTTAATTTTGTTAATTTTTGTAATTTTCATCATTGTTAATGCTGTTTATTGCATGTTTATTGATCTGTTTGGAAGAAGATGCTTTTAGCACATTAAAAGGAAAATGTTTCTAAAAATAATAAATATTCTATTCTTAATAGATTATTGCCTGTTTAATATTCTTACTAGAGTTCTCTATTTTTATTTAATACATTATTTTTATAAATTATTATTGATTTTTATTATTTAAGTTTCCATTAAAAGTATTAAACCAAAAGAAATGTGTTAAGTGCAGTTATATTTATTTTGTAATCTTAATCAAACATTACAATTAGAATAATTCATTTTATTTTTAAATTATTATTTTTTATTCAAAAAGTTAATTTTAATAAATTGAAAAATCGCTCTTTTCATAAATGAAGAAGATTATTAAGTTAATACAGTAATTAGATATATGTTGAACGTTCAGATAATTAATAAATTAATTATTATTATAATTAATATACGTTTAATTATATGCCTACGAGAAATATTCATATTGGAGTATGATAGAAAAAATAAATTTATTTTTAGCATTTTTTATTATTTAAGAAACATTTGACCAAATAAAAACTTTTAAATTCTTTTTATTTCTTTAAAATTCACGTTTATATAAAGAATTGTATTTTCTTATTATTAAAATGATTGTTCGTTGAACTGATACGCTCAACGAAAACATGTCGATGATGGTTTTCACAAAAATTGTGAATGCATCTGAAAACGCCATTAAAATGTGTTTTCTTATTATTAAAATTAAAATTATTAATATATCATTTTAGAGAGTGCAGTCATAATGTTTAAATACGAGATATGTATTTATTTCTGCCATCTTCATGCATATTTATTTCTCAATGAATACCTAATATCCGATTCTATAAAGTATAATTAGTCTGCTAAAGGAAATAGATCGCTTGATGTTTGTTCAACATGAATGAATAATATGAAATAATGTTTGTAAAAGTTTTTAGATGGAAATAATTTAATTTAATGCTGAACATTTCAATAAATCAAAATACTGAATATATGTTTTAAAAATATACTGAATAATTTATTTAAAAAAAAATTAGATTTTTACTTTGAAACGAATTAGTTGTTTACTTGTCTATACTACTTTTATTAGATATCGCATAAGATATTGCAAGAAAATTTTGCAATTGGTTACCATATTTTGGTGCAATTGGCAGCAATTTTTATTAAAAAAAGCTATATCTGTATTTTTTATGATGCTGTTCTGATACATTTTACGATAAAGTTTAACTATCACTCAGATGCAATACAATACTAATCAAAATATTAATTATGAATAAATGAATAATGATAAAATATATACATATAAGTATTTATGGCATGTTTTTGATTGTGATACAATAAATAGAGTATGCTATAACAATCTCCTTTGACATAAATACGACATAACAATAGATTATATGGTAGCATAGATGTAATGATATTTTAATGATGTTTTCAGATGCATTCACAATTTTTGTGAAAAGTTCTTACCAACATCGTCATGTTTTCGTTGTGCGTATCAATTCAACGAAAAAATTTTTACAAAATTTAATATTTAGTGTATTTCCCAGGAATCTACCGCGAAAATTCGATTTTGGCAAAAATCATATTATTATAACGACTTTCGAAGTATAAATGCACTTATGAGATCTTTTATCTGGTAACTACAAGAAACGCAATGCATGCAGGAAGCATGCTAAGAATCATTATTATGTTACACTTGGTTGTTAACGTTTAGCTCAAAATAATTATTTCTTCACTAGTGATATCGTAATAGAAATAATACTTCGCAAATATGGCAAACACGTTATATTATGTATTTTAATAAAATTTATTCAAAAATAAATAAATATATATATAAAGGTTATTATAATATTATTATACATGATGATAAATTTTTAAAGACACTCAAATAAATCATTAGATAAATTTATACCTGCAGTTAGCATTTGTTATCCTATACTAAATACATTTCCTATTGATGCAGAACTAAAGAGTAAGAAATAATTAAATAATTTCTTAATTGGGTAGTATTTAAATTCAATACTTTTTTATTTGTCTAAAAATATGATAAGCAATACATTTTGACATCTTCCTTTTTTAAATTTAGACAATGATAATGATATGTATAATGAATATGTATAATGAATGGATATGTATAATGAATTAATTACTCCATTTGGATTGTTAACAATGTTTTTATTGTCATAAATTTATTCAAAAATTTTCTAATCAAGAAAATATTTATAGAATCGGGAAATTGGGAAGATATTTCTTCTGAAGCTATAAATATTTACTCATTTATACTTCTTGTATGAATGCAATTTACTTCTAAAAATTTTGCATGACATTTTTCTTTTAATTTTGGGATCGTTACGATAATTAAAATATATTCTATGCTATTTGAATGATTTAACTCGAATTTAGGTTCAAATTTTTCGTCAAATCTTGATGATAATCTCTTATAAAAAAAAGTTAGATAGCTATACTGTATTTGGAATTGGCTACTCGTCTAAAAAAGTAGTCAACGATTCATCATTCATGAAAATAGCCAGACAATTCTTTTAGGAAACTAGTGGATATTCAATAAAAATATGTTTTAACTTCGCTATTGCATCAATTCTCAATAAAAGTTTAAAAATATAAGTTATAGAATATTTTAAAATAATAAAAAGTATTATATAAATCCAGTTTTTGCACGTTATTTTGCCATTAAAGAAATAAACCAATCAAAAATAAAGAATATAAATCATATTAGTCTATAAACAAAATTGAATATTTGAAACTGATAATTTTTGACAATATATTATTGTGGATGATAATGAAACTCTACAAGATATTCTAGATACTAGATATTCTACTTCTCTCTACAAAATGAATACCGGTATCTTTATAAAATTAAATACAAAAATTTATTTTCCATTTAAAATTTAAAAGAATGTTTTAATAAAGATTAATTCGATAGTTTCATGTTAAGATATATAAGAAGATTTCAACAAATTTCACGTAACTTTTAAAATATTAGTTCTAAAGTGATTGTATCGCGTATAGATTTTAGGAATTTATTTTTCTTTCAAATATTAATGATAAAAAAATATGCTGTTTATGAAAAAAATATTCTGTGATATGTTTTTAGTCTAAAACTACGATAATTTTACTCATAATATGATGAATATCACAATTTTATTAAAAAAGCATAATCAGCGGGATTAAACAATCTATTTACAAATATTGTAACATTTTCGATTTTAGCAATCTTCATCAGCAACACTAGAAGTTTTTATAAACTTTTTAAATTCACTTCTGAAATATTATCAAACAAAATTATTTAAATTTAAGAATTACATTTAAAACTATAATTATTTTTAAAAAATTCAATCGCTATCAATATTGTATTTTAAATAAATGAGTTGGATTAAAGATTAAATAAGTAAATAAATAAATTATTATTTTCTATATATACTGTATAAGCAATCTTTAAAGTTTGCAAAACAAATTTCCGGAGTGACAACTCTCTTTCCATGGGCAAATCCTAGGTATATTATAAATATATATCAATGCCCATTTATATGCATTGGAAAAGGTGCTGATTTCTACATATTATTATTATGCTAGTATATTTATTTATTGATATAGTGGGATAGATAATATAAAAAAGCATTATTAAAATATACATGCTTAGCAATGTTGAAATAAATGCGTGTGTAATTGTAATAATGCATGCATATTTACAATAATAGCGCAGAATTATAAACATTGTTATGTTATCAATCTTTTGTGGCTTAGTGACAAGGAAGATTTATCATAATCACTATGTAAGCAGCGAAACGCTGCATATGTCATCAGTATTTTGGATTCTGTGGCATAAAATTATTATTTGCGTGTCTCAGAATGCAATATATTTTTTTGAAACTTATGGAACTAGAATTAAATAGAATATCTAATCCGGGTGTCATTATTATATTTTGTTTTCAATCTGCGAATCTGATGGCGAAAATCATCAGCAACAGTTCTAGAATAAATCCTCATTCGTTTATCCATTCTCATATATCAAATCGATAGCTACAGAGCAGATTTTCACGAAATTTGATATTTCGAATTTTAAAATAAATCTATTGATCAAATTTGATTTTCGTAAAATCAAATTATTATAAAAATAGTCTTCGAGATGCAATCTTTATCCTCACTTTTTTATAGAAATGCAACTCTGAGAATTTCTATTCTATGGCTTTTGAAAAAGATTTCATGCATGGGATCTACTGGGACATCATTGCTATATCATAGGACCCAAAAATATATTGCATGAGCAAAACATGCTGGGGATTGTTTTTATGTTGTAGAATTCAAATAAGGAAGGTTCGTAACAATGATAACTTTGCAAATAATGCGAACACTACTGCAATGTTATGTTATGTGTATATTTACTAACTTGTAAATTATGTTAAAATATCGTTTGATATTTTCGACAATTATTTCAAACATCCAAATAATAAAATGATACTGAATACCTTGAATCGTACTTTATAAAATAATCCATAATGAATATTAAATTTCATTTATATTTTATGAGAAATTATTTGATAATAAAATTTAAAATATAGAATACAGTACCTTGCTTCCGATATCTTATATTTTTTGAGATTTTTCTGAATCTCGAATTTTAAAGTATATGCAGTAGCTCAAGATTAAATTTACATTTAGGACCTATAATATAATAATTATTAATTTATTTATAAACAAATATTTATGCAATTGAATATAATTATTAATTTTAATAAGCAATTTTCGATTTGATTGAAATATTGTTTTTTATATAGCAAAAATATCACTAGATTTGGTCCACTTAACCCTGCTCCGTTTAACGCTGTTTCGATATAACGCGGTTTTTTCAAATTCTATATTTTTATTGATTCACTTTGACGTGGTTTTACAATAGAATTCTGATCATCTACTAATTATCTGAAGTTTCACCTTTGTTCATTAATTGCTCTATATTATTGATCAATTTCTACAATATTGTTTGTGATTACAATATTAATATTGTATATTTTAGAATGTTTTAGCCATATCTCATATTTCATTGTCAAAATACTCCGATTCAAAGTGAATTATGAAATAAAAGATTGAACAGGCCAAACTACAATATTAGGATATGTTCTTACGGATTTTGATATAAAAATTAAGTTGATAGTGGCAAAAATCAAATGACTAGAACTATATTATTAAAATAATTCTCAAATTGGTTTTTGCCACTTTATACTACTAATTTTCTTTAGCGATTCTAAAGAAAATTAGTAGTAAAAAGCAATTTAAAAATTATTTTAATATTACTTATATAGTTTTAATTCTAAACCTATATGTATGGAATTGTCCGTATGTTTGACTGATGTTATAAATTGTTTACAGAAAATGTATAAATTTTATTCGTGTAATTTAGTTTTTGTATTATTTTTAAGAAATAATTTGCTATTTATGTTCTTTTCTTAAATGTATATGTTTAAAACTTGTTTTTGTCACGATGTATCACGCCGATGACCGTTACGCTCTTGAATCCAGAAATATGCGAACACACGCAACGTAATGCCTTCAGCATAATAACAACCTTTGACGAAACAATAACCTATCGAGTGACAATGATCCGTAAGGCAAATTGTCTATAAGGACATCTATAAAGGAATCGTCATATTTTATGTAACGTTCCTTTATACTGTAGATGTGCATACAACAGACTTTGAAACTGAAGGTTTTCATTTATCAAAAGAATCTCGAAACTGAAATTACATCTCCTTCATTATTCAAATTGATATTTGTCAAATCCTGATGGAAGCAGTCTGAAATCTCCAAAAATTTCTATGTAAGTCCTTATTTGGACAGAAAAATAGTTGAGTTTTGTTTATAGATTACAAAATAAAAGAATAGAACATTCTCAGTATTTGTTATGAAAAAGTTTCGTTTTCTCTTTTTCCTTCACTAGTGAGATATTTAAGATGCCTCAGATCTACACAGTTTGGCAACTCTCCCATATATAAAATTAGAGAATTTAAGACGTTAAATTAATTTCTATTTTTTTTTAAATTAATAATTATACATAATTAAATATTAAATTATATAAAGTCTGGTAAATTAATATAAAATCATATCACTTAAAATGCTTATTTAATCGATGTCTAATTAAAGTGTTTATTTACTTTATGTCTAGTTAAAGAGTACGATTACTCTACAGTAAATCATTCTTGTTTTAATAAAAAAGATATATAAAACAGTTATTATGTGCAAGTATAATTTTTTATGGGTATCATATTAACGTTGTCTTGAAATATTTTTTTATCGTTTTTCTTTTTTTATGGCTTGAATTTTATGTGACAAAAGCTATTGTTTTATTTAATTTTTTTCAACAAGGAATTTAAAATTATTTAAAATTGATTGCAATATTCATTGTGTTCAACTATATCTTTTGTAACATTTCTTTTTATCTTAATTTGTTTTAAATTGTAGTGACTAAAGTAATCTTAGTATTGACCCGATTCTAGTTATGTTTAATGTCTCCCATTTAAACTTTAAGCTTTTATTTATTTTATATTTAAAAATAGGACATATAACTGTAGAAAAATTAGATTTTATTTTGATATAATTTTCGGATATGTTTAATTCGATGTTTCACATTTTTTAGGTAATGCAATATCATTTAACCCATGTATCATGTAACCAACTGATTTCGTTTTCTCACTTTTTAGATTACCGTGTGACCTAATTTAGATAATCTGTTGGGGCATGTAGTAGTTTACAACAAATTAGCCATTTAAAATTTTTAAATTTTAGAACTAATTTATAAACAATGGACTGAGATAAAAGTTTTTATCTGTGATAAGTAATGATATAGAATTTTTTAAATAATAATATTATTATTTTATTTAAATTTACAATATTTCATGTTTCTAAAGAGTGTAATATCATTCATATATAACAAAAATCTTTGGAACATTTGACACTTTAAAATTTATAATGGTCGCCATATTGAAGCAGAACTCTTCATGCACTTCAAAAGCAGCAAATTGACTAATTAATTAAGGAATGATCCCTTAAAATTTTAATTTTTTTGAAATATTTTAGTATTGAGATATTTTGCCAACCGACAAATGAATTAAATGTTTATAATTGATTACTTTATACATAAAATATTTCCATGGTTAATGGCAAATGCTCATGGTTAATGGCAAATGATTGAATAATGCGTTTGATATTGATAATTTTAATCATTATTAACAGTATTTCTATTTAATTATCATTAAAAATTAATTCGAATTTTATTATTTTCAGTAATATTTTCATAATTAAGTTTTGATGTTAATAATTTTATTAAGTGTCTCGTGTTACCTATATTATAATTATAAATACAAAAAAGTAAATTATTATCAAAAATTTTATTTGAATAAGAATAGTAAATTTATTTACATAAATATCGATTGCACGAAAATTAATTAAAGTCCAAAAATTAATTTAAAAATGTTTTGAAGTAAAAAAAAGCTAAAATTTGTAATTAACTTTTATTACTTTATTTCAATATAAATTTTACAGTATTAAGATTTTGTTTTAATTCATGCACGAAGATAAATGACTCGGAGAAAGAAATAATTATAAAAATAAAAATTTCAGCCATATAAAAAGATTGTATTTCCGTAGTGTTGAATTAATCAGATGAATAAATAGAACTATGATTTCATCGATTCGCTTCTTCTTCACTGTTCAGAAATATTATCATATGTAATTGCTTTATATTTATTTAAAATAACTAATTTATGTTTTGAATCATCGTTATTCGAAACTATTAAAGATATAAAAAATGAAAAATTTTTCGTAAGAAATCGTAAATTAATAATCGTAATTTAAAAAGTTTATTAATTACATTAATAAATTTTTTAATGATTAATAAAATTAAAAAAGTTTATTAATGTATTGCTGATTAATAAGCGTGGTCGTATAAATACATTTTTTATCATAATATTTATTAACGCTTTTAAATTTGATTTAGTGATCTGTAAAAATAATTTATTTTTTTTTTAATTACAGTTTCGATAATTTTTCTTTGCCTATAGATAAAACTAATAAATTTTAAAAACTCACTCGTATGTTTTCTTTTTCTAATTTTTAAATAACACACGTTAACTTTAATAAACTTCTATAAAATTTATTTATTTTTTACATTTATTTAATTTAAAGTCTGTAAAATTAAACATTTTAATATTTACTAAAAGAACTTTTAGTTATCATTTTCCTTTGATCTGTTTTATGCAATACCTGTAAGTTGTTTAACTTAAAATATTAATTACTAAATTCATTAATTATATAAAGTACTTTAACTTTCCTTGTATAATATATTTAATGTCTAGAAAATAAAAAGAATATTTTATTAATAATTAAATACAGTACTGTATAAAATAAATAGATTATAAATATACACTACTACATTCAAAACTTTAAAATACTGTATAGTTTCTCTCGATAAATACAACATATAGCATTTTGTTAATGAGTAGACATTATGCTCATTTTTTGTATGTATCTGGAATATAAAATAATAGAGGTTATAAATTTTTTTAAATTATCAAACTTTTCAACTATTTCGAAACTTTAAATGCATTTTTGAACCGTCTTTATTTACAAATGAAGTTTTAAAAATCTTTAGATTTTTATCCAATAGATCGTTTCGTGCTTAAATGTATAATGTATTTGTACTTCCCGTATACATTAGTTATCATATATGTTTGCATCTGTCTGGAGCAGCTGCTGTTTAAGGTGACACATTAAAAAGAAATCACCTGATGTCATAAACACCTGTTGTAAATTCAACTCACTAAATAAATCCGAATTTTAATCTTTAAAAAATTATAATTAAATAAGTTATTTTAACTATATGCGAATTTATTTATATATATATAAATTGCGGCAATTCAATGTTGTAAGAATATTAAACATTTAAATATTTTTAGTGCAGATTTTTATATTATACAATTGCGTTATCTTCTATTATGATCTAGAGCAAAAGAATAATGATGATAAATCATATTTTGAAGTGAAGTTAAAGATCGCAGCTGCCTAGATATTCATGAGGAAGTTACATATAGTTATTCTTTTTTACTTCCGGTGTCATTGACATGACATTTAATTCTTTATCAACACTTAAGATGTTTTAACTTTTCTTTCTCTTATTTTACTAATAATTTTCTTACTATTTATAAACCATTACAACTATTTCATTAAATAATTAACGATAATAATAAATTAATCACCAAATGAATTTATATTAATTTCCAGTTATATTTAAATATGCCAATAAATTAATATTTTCATATATATTATATTTATATATTAAAATTAACAAATATTAATGTATTTTTAATAATAGAATCAAAAAGGCAATAGATCTTTATTAGCCCTAGTCATGAAAGAGAGAACCCCAATATGATAAAAATATGATGTGTTGGAACAGATGATCTTAAATCTTACCAAAAATTTTTCATTTTAAACTGATTTGTATAAATACAAACATTTCCTTTATAAAAGTAATTTTCCTCGAAAATTTTTAACTACTGTAACATATAGAAGTCTTTATTTGTAACTTTGCAATGTTTAATAACTCCCTTTGAAAATCTGCTAATATTCTCTGACATAGAATAAAGACTAAAGTGTTGGACAGATTTTGGAGATTATTATAAATAAGGAATGATCACAGAATATAATCATACATATTAATACAGTATCCCTCCTATAACAAAGTAGATAGGTTGCTGAAAACACCATGTTGTGTGAAACTGTGTTATATGAGACCCAGATCCAATACAAAAAGGAGGATTACGTTCCAAAACCAATTCAAAACAAATAACTTTCTTTAGTTCCACAATAAGAAACTTAATGTTTATTAAGAATATTAATAGCATGAAACATAAAGAAAGAAAAAATATATAAAGGGTGCGTCAGCTAAATCCGGACAAATTTCAAATTGAATTTCCCGCCATATTTTACATCAGTGCTACGATGCTGCTGACGTTTTAGTAAACCAGACAGACAATGCGTTTGAGGATAAGTACAAAATATCTGATCAGTTAAGATCGAGTGCAGAATATAATTGGAGAGCAGTGATAATCGAAGGCCTTTGCGCTGGACGTTCACCTTCTGAAATAATTCAGTTTTTAACTATCCAAGATCGACAGTTTATGATGTTGCTGCTAGATATGCGGCTTCAGAGAAGTCTAAAGGTTCTACCTATATAGGACATTTGTTGCCCCGTAGAGCAGTCTTCAACCGGTATTTTATATACTCCAGCTTTCTCCATTACATTACGAGGGTCCTTTTCATTTCTCAAGATATCAAAGAGAGTAGGAGCTCTCAAACATTTGCAATCTTTTTCTTCTTAGACTTTGCTATCTTCTTAATGGTCTGGTAATTGCTCATTCTATATGGCACAGGGAGGTACTCTATAGTTGGATCTTCTTCCTCCTCAGTATACAGCTTGGGCATTTTATTATTGGTTGAATCTCTGATGCTCTTCTTCACAACTCTGTATATGCTTTTTATGAACGGTCTTGTATATCCGTGATTCTCCTTTTTTTGCATAATATATTCTACTTCTTTTTGCAAATCAGCTTCTTCCAAGCTATACAAGATAGCTCTTCTAAAAAAAGCAGAACAACACTTTCTTGTATGTGACTATACAAGAAGCATATACAGAGTTGTGAAGAAGAGCATCAGAGATTCAACCAATAATAAAATGCCCAAGCCGTATACTAAGGAGGAAAAAGATCCAACTACAGAGTACCTCCCTGTGCCATATAGAATGAGCAATTAACAGACCATTAAGATAGCAAAGTCTAAGAAATAAAAGATTGCAAACGTGAGAGCTCCTATTCTCTTTGATATCTTGAGAAATGAAAAGGACCCTTGTAATGTAATGGAGAAAGCTGGAGTATATAAAATACCGGTTGAAGACTGCTCTACGGAGCAACAAATGTCCTACATAGGAGTCACAACTAGAACGCTAAAACAAAGAGTCCATGAGCACAAGAAGGCTATAGCTAAGGGTATTATGTCAATGGCCCTTGCAATCAGAGCATATAGTAACAATTTAAAAATTGATTGGGAGGAATCTAGTATAATCAGGACTTTTAGGAAAAAGAAGCATGCATATATTGCGGAGGTGTTGGAAATAGAAGTCGGGCATAAGAAGGAAAAACTCTTGAATGAAAAAACAAGTGAACTGCCGGTAGTGTGGCAGTATGTGGTACAAGATATGAAAAATCTATAGTGGTACTATTATTAATGTATAGATCTGCAACATGTTAGTATGGAAGATATAATTAAATGTTTTTTAAAAAATACAATAAAAAGTAGATAATAGTGTAATCATGGAAACAACTTTAAATAAAAGACGTATTTAAGTTCGAACTTTAGAACATTGGATTTTCAAATATTAGCTGTTAATATTCCAGGATTGTAATCGTGTTCTAGAGCCTGAAGAGGGTATGAAATATACCAAAAATGTTTGCTCACAATTCTTTGAGAGTGGGTACTCAACTGCAAATAGTGCTGAATTAAAGTAAGTGATTTGAGTTTTATGCAGTTTGTTAAGTTATAGAAAAAAACATATTAAGAAATCAAATCTATTGTTTCTTATATAAAAATTTTGTTAAATTTATGAATTCATATCATGAAAGTAATTGAGAGACATAATGTCCTATTAATAATAGGATCATGTTAATTATAGAAACCTAACCAATCTTCCTAAACCTTGCAAACTCTTATTAGACAAATTTGAATAGTTAATTTATAATAATTTATTTGTTGAATGTTTTAAATTTAACTTACATAATTGAAACATTTAAAATTATTATTATACTTGAATTTTGAAATTATTCTATCTTTAGTGACTGAAGATGAACTAGTTCTTTGGCATGAATTTTAATAAATGTTTGTTCTCATTTAAGATCATTTCCATCATCATAATAAATTATTGCTGTCAGTAAACAATATTGTCAATGTAATAATCAGTAACAACCGATTGCTCCACCATTATTTGTGAGAATTTAGCTATTAGCTGACCTCACAAAAAATAACTACAATGACTAATACTTTAGAAAAATTATTTATTAATCAAACTTACATCATTCACTGTCAAGACAAAGTTATTTGATGTCACATCATATCTCAATCATAAATCTGCAATCAAGAAAACATTTCACCATCATATTTATTGTAAATTTATAAATATATATCTTTTTTCATCATAACAGCATATAAATCAATCAGATACAATCTGTATATAAATCATTTAATCCCGTGTTTAAGCATTTGTTCTTCACTACAGACCGAATTCATTGGAATTCTCCTGTCCTCTTCTAATATTTGTCCATCATTGTGTTATCATTGACTGTTCTCATTATATGTACTATATTGTTGTCGTCATATTTTTTATTGTTTGTATCGTTATTATTTTTTGTGCTGTGAATTGATGATTATATTATTATAAGTTATTAACACTGTTCTGCAATGTGGAATGAAAGACTATTCTAGATTCTATTAACCATTGTTCTGAAAGTTTTTGTCTTGTTATGGAGCTCCTGACCATGGACCAGTGACTAGGTCACCTATCTATGGGCTAGGTAACTTAACCATCATTGCTGATTCTCAGATCAAACAATACGTCAGTGGGCATGTTGGGTTTATGGGAAAGACTGGCCATTTTATTGCAGACAAAGCAGCCAGTCATGTTATGCTATCTGATAGTGAATATCTAACATTGCTATTATTATTCATATTTCTAGTAAAATGCTTACTGGACAAATTAAAATATGATAAGAAATGATGCTATAATATCACATGCACAATGGAAGATGGCTATTATTGGAATTGAATATCATCATTAGCCTAATAATTCAAAATGATTTTAGATGGTACATTTTCTGAGATGTGTGTTTGTTATTAGAGGTGAGATTATTTATTAAAGACTATCATCTTAAGTATATGTTAAAAAATGCAGACCTATGCTTTATTGTATCTCAAAAATAATTGTATATTTTGGAAAATGCACAGAGTTCCTTTGAAAAATTAATTCAAATAAAATAATCTATGATCTAGACCAGTGCTTCTCAAACTTTTTTCATTCATGACCCCATTTTTCATTACAAGATTTTTTGCAACCCCAGGTATTAAATATGAAATAAAACATACAAGTACATAAATCATTTACACACTTATTATTAAGATGAACACAATCAACCAACTACACTGAAAATACATACGTTGTCATACATTAAATATTTTGTGAAATTACATATAAACTGAAATTCAAATAACATAAATCTTGGAGTAGGCAATGTAATTTGTAAATAATTTAAACAGGCATTTTAGTAGATTTGCCTTTTCATTACATTTTTACATTGTAACTATTTGACAACATTATAAAGACAACTTTCTCTCCTGAAATTCAAGTGTTTCAATTTAATTTTTGCGACCCCAGCATTTCGTCGAGAAACACTGATCTAGACCATTTTTTAAGAGGCCCCACTTTTATAGGCAGATTTCATGCACTTTTGCATGAAACCTGCTTGTAAAGTGATTGCTGTTGACTAAATTTATTAAATTTTTAAATAATAACTTCAAGGGAACTATATCCAAATAAACCTAAATAATCCAGCCAAATTTTAGCCCTTTATTTTTAATTATTATAATTTAATTATTTTTAATTATAAAATAATATAATCATTGTTATTGAATCATAGAGAATTCTATTTTAACTTTCTCAAGGAATAATAAAATTTTAAATTAAAATTATATTTACCTGTATTTTTAGACTTAATTTTATTGTATAAGTAATTCCTCTAGTTAAGAACATAATGTTTTGTTCATAAATCAAAAACTCATAATTTGAAATTAAATTTTTAATTTTTAAACTGTTACACTGAACCCAAAGATGCCAAATCATACCATATATACTGTATTGTGATACATATGAGACAATAAAGAGAGCTTTTCAGAATGAAGCTCTCAGCAGAATAACTGTGTTATGTTATTCATTGGATCAATAAGGAGTTATTGTATTTCAAAAATTTCAATTAAATATTCAATTTATACCATCAACATTTTTAGTTGGAAGCTCTACCATATTAAAATTCAATGATAATATGTTAAATAAGTCTAATAATGTCTGAGTATTGTAAGTAAAAACTAGTAAAAATTATACTTTGTGTACATTATGAATGCACAATTGTATGCATTCATAATATAGTAGTATTCTGTTTCAAAATTCTGGAAAGAAACAGCATATGTGAATTAAGTTTTGTGTTAAACTTGAGAAAAACACAACAAAAATATTTGAGACAATAAAGAGAGCTTTTTGGAGATGAATTCTCAGCAGAACAACTGTGCTTAAATAGCATAAGCATTTTAAGGACGACTGAATGTTCACTGAAGATCATTTTGAGATAAATTTGATATCTAATCAACTCATGCATGCTTTCTTCAGATTTTTTGTCATTTAGCAATCTATTGTGATGAATGAGTCTTGGTTTCAATATCATGTCTATAAATCCACATCATATTATTGGTAACAATCATTTTGAGAAGATTTTCATCTTGGCCACTCATTTCAACAAATCTTGAGAGATACTTAACTATTTCATTTTTAATAGGAATCAAAGATGCATAGAACAAACTTTGCTGCAACATAATTCAACAGTCAACACTGTTTGTTAGGAACCTTTAATGAAAGCAACAGAGAGCATGTTCAGTGGTTTAACTATTTGAAGATGAAAGACAAAATAAAAAGCATATAGAAAAGATGAGGAAAGAGAAAGAAGATCCTGCTAGAAGAAGTGTGGCAAGTCATCTCCTTTTTTATCAACTATCTATGGAAACCAGATGCATGTTATGATATTTACCATTTATCACATTGAGAAATGTTAAATATTTTATTAATGTTTCATGAAGGAATCATATTATGTTTTTCTTTTCTTATTAATTTAATCAGTAATTTTTATACATCATATCATCATCAAATATCACAGTATCATTTATTTCAATGGTTGCCTAAAATGTTAATGATGGCAATAACCATTTCTGATAATCTTGGTTACATTGAATGAGAATATATGCAATGCAAATGAATTTTACCTGATAATGTTACTATGTAAATAAGAGATAACTATAACAAAAATGTGTCTGATCAGTAAATAAATAATCTGTCTTGTTATCTTGTGTAATAATGTCATCAACACTACAAGACAATACTTAATTGTTATATGTCCAGTGTCCTTTTTTTTTCCTCTCTAATATGCAGGTTTTAGTCAGACTTTAACCTGTCCAATGTCCTTGTTATTCAAACTGAAAATCTCACAAAACAATAAACAATGCATTGCACTTGCATGGTTGTAAGACACTTTCCCTATATACCTATTGGGAAATACACCTATCAAAACCAAGAGCTGCCAAATCAAAATACACAATGGATTCTTCTTTTCAAATTTATAGATGGAAAATCAAAGCTTATTCAACCAAATATGTGATAGTCAATTGAAAAAAATCTCTTCTCCTCTGAGTGGAAAATAGAATTCATCCACTTTCTCATCTGCAAGTCATCAGAGCAGAGATGGCTCTATAATTAGAAAAACTTAAGCAATCTCCTAAGATAGCCTTAATTTGAAAGTGCCAATTTTATTAATAAAAAAAAAATAAATTGTAATCTGAGAATAAAAAACTTTTGCTTAATTTAATAATAATGATAATGATAATTAAAAATTGATCTGCTATTTTATATACTATATAATCTGTGTTTTATAATTCGAAGCAGGAGATATATTGCCCCTACTTCAAAATTATTGCAATTTCATAAATGATTTTTGAAAAAATTATCAAAACATTCTAACGTTGTGAGGAAGTTAACTTGGACCTGTCCTATTTTTATTTTATTATGCACTCTATTCATTTATCGTTATTTTCCTATATGCTAACGTATTATATTTTAGTTTAAAAGTTAACTTACTTCCCACGTTCTCCACCTCCGTCGTTAGCAATCACGTGATACGGGATCGGAATCGTATCCGGAAGAGCTATCCTGGTTAATGATGTCTTATCTACATAATATTTACCACTGAACTGATATGTGAAAACACGAATGATCTGTATCAGTATTTTTGTTCGATATATAAATGAATTGTAAAGATAATGACATGAATGAAATACTCTGTAAACTAATAACTTTGAACTTGTTACGTATAAGTATGTAAATGAGCGAGTG
>AYEL01088873.1:0-52217 GCA_000484575.1 Olivierus martensii | reverse complement strand
AAAAATTAAAAATAATAATGATATAAATAATATAATTACATAATTTTTATAAATATTGATCCATAATAAATTTATTAAGTAAAATATTTCTTATATTCTATAATATACTTTTTTTTTAAATTTCAGCCAAATCATTGGGGATTTGGAAGATGCCAAGGATGCTTTCCTTGTAATTGTGGTATAGCTTCTATAAGTGAGCAATGTAATGATGAAACAGGACAATGTGATTGCAAATCAGGAGCAACAGGATTGACTTGTGATATCTGTGAACCTGGATATTGGTTATATTCAAAAGATGGTTGCACTTGTAAGAAAAATTAATTTTTGTATTATATATTTTCAAGTACAGGATCTCTCCTATAACATGGCTTCCTACAACACGGTTTCGCTCTAACACGATTTGAAAATTGCGGAAACCCTCATATAACACAGCACTTCTACAACATGGTTCTTACTTACATTTAGAAATTATGTTTACTCTCCTACAACACAAAATATTTTCATTAATTTCTGTAAATCCATACTAGGAGGATACAATACACACATAAAATGAAATCATTGAGAAATACTTTGCTAAAATTAGTCATAAATGCAATTTTGCTAGTTTGCCATGAGAGGACGGAATGTAGTGCATTTTCGATTTTGGTTTGAAATTGAGTTAATTGGCGACAATTGAGTATTTTGTGTTCCAAACATTGCGTTCTTGGAACACAAAAAATAAAAAATAAGTTTTTATTCTTTGATAGAGGAATGTGAAAGAGAAGAAAAACTTTTTAATTCATAAATTTTTTTAAGTATATGTTAAGGAATGATTGTTTTCTAGCAGGTTGTAGTGAGTTAGATTACAAATTTTGTAAACAGCAGAAGATATACCAACTTTAAATGCATGAAAAAGTTCAGAAAGGCAAGTTGATATTGTGGGATTGTAGCCATTGCAGGAACAGGAGAGAGGAAGTCGTCCTTGCCAGACTCTGTATAGGGCATAGCTTGCTCATTCAGAGGCATCTTTTAATGGGCGAAGCCCAGCCTACTTGTGACCGGTGTCACTGTGCTCTTACATTTGAACAGATTTTAACTGAGTATTCTTATTTTAGTGCCAAACATTTACGGCACTTTAATCTGTCTTTCTTTAATCTTACGGCTCTTATTGGCAAAGATTTTAATTCTTCAGGCCTTTTTGCCTTTTTATCGGAAATTTTTGTTTTACATCGTATTTAATTGTTATTTTATTTTATTGTTAATTGTTTTATTTATTATATGACAGTTTACAGCATTATATATCTATTTTGTTTTGCCTATTTATTGATTTTCTCCTTTTAAATGTTATCTTTGGCCATTTACACCATTTTTTCTGTTATGTTTTAGATAGTTTTAGTTTTGTTTAGTTTTTATTTTTTTGTTATCTTACTTGTTGCATCTTGTTGCATATAATTTTGTTAAATACATATCTATTTATTTTATTTTATTTATTTTATTTTTTATTTATTTTTATTTTTTTAATCCTGTGTCTGTTGCAGTTTGGCTTATTAGGCCTTAGTGCCATTAAACCCCAATAAACCAATCAACCAACCTGTTAAAGGAAAAAAGTTCTCATTTTAACGAAACAGTGGTAAGGAAGATATTATAATGAAATACCTTGTAATATAAGGTGTTATTCATCAAAATACAAGTACAGTACACAGAGAACTCAGGCAGGAGTCGAACACAAGGGAGTCTACAATAATGTTGCTAGATAAAAGAGGGAACTGACCAGTGTTGCCACCACAGATATAATTATAATATGAATGTGATATAGACTGTATACTTTTTTCTTTCCTTTTGTTTTGTGTATATTGCTTTTTAAGGACTTACATATACAAGGTGCATCAGCTAAATCCGGACAAAATAAACAATTTAATTAAACAAAATTTTATTTAACAAAGAGAATAAAATTATCAAAATTATCATTTGCACATTAATTTGGGATACCTTTAAATTAAAATTACTCGATGTAATTCCCTTCTGCCTCAATTACTGCCTCGATCCTCAACTGGAAACGATGACATCCCCTGCACTAATCGAATCTTTTCTTGCGCTAACCGAATAACGATATCAATTTTTTAAGTCGTGCTAATTGAATTCACGCTATTCGAAGTCGCACTAATCGAGGCCTATCTGTATATATTAATTAATATCAAGATGTTCTATTGCTAATGACAACTTAAATTCTGTAGTTTTCAAGTTTTTCATGAATTAAAAATAAAATTTTCAAAATTGTGAGATATTTTCAATAAAGTTTGAATTAAACTAAAATCTTAACAAACTAGTAATAACAGGAATAAACATAACAGTCCAGCCAAAAAGTGCTCCTGCATCTATAATTTTCTTTTAAGGTTCGACAAGCTATTTTTTCAACTTTTTATCTGAACGTTCATTTGGTATTCTTGATTAATTTCAGCTGAACTATATTATGGAATTATCACTAGAAAAATTTTGTTACAACGGCACAAAACAATGGCAAAAAAACAGGTATATTTATGTTGAATATAGTGTATACTTATGTTGTCTTAAATGTTAAAAACTGCATAAATAATAAATACACATAATAATCACAATTTTAGTTTTTTCTTTCCCTTTAAATTTCAAATAATCTTATAAATATTTTGCATAATGATGTTACTAACTCTAGAATAAAGACAAAATATTTATTGATGATTGAACAAAGCACATTCTATTATTTAAATACTTGCTAATTTGATATAAATTTCACTGTTTCACTCAGAAGAAAGTTGTCAGTTGACCTATTATAGAAACAGCATTGTTAAATACAAGTAAAATCACTTACATAATAATTATTACTTTCATTCAGAAAATTTTCTTATGCCAATAATTCAATTTTATTTATTTTAGAAACAAAATTAGATCCATCTTGCAAAACTGCTTTATAAAATTGAAAAATTTTTAATTATTTAAAAATAACAAATATGCAGTTCTGTCATATAGTTTTCATAACTGCCTATAATAAATGCAAATGGCAATTAATTTTATTTCAGGCTGAAAACTCATCTTTCAATCCATCATAGATACTGGTAAGTCATTGACAGGTTTTGAAGTAATCATTATCAAATTGTATGATTTAGGCAGCAAATTAATCAATGTAATGAGAGCTTACTAAATGGTTAGACCATTTCAAGATCCACTGTAGACTTCCCATACCATAATTACTTGGCATACAGATGAAGGATTGAAAGACTGGGTCCAGATCAATTTTTAAAAATGTGAAGGTATGAGATCCACATTTAATTCTATTAATCTGGAAGGATGCCTATGTCACAACATGATGGCATCTACAACAATGGAAATATTTAAAATTGCAATAAACTGAATGATTTTTTTACAATTTATTGATCTTTGTGTTATTTTAAGTTTTATTTGTTTCGTAAGTAAGTTAAGTATTATTTTGTGATTAATTTCAGATAATTTTCTTTTGAAATATAAAGTTAGTAGAAGTGACGCAGATAAATCAAGTGACTTATCTATTTGATTTATTGACTTGAAGATTTCACAGAGTCAAAATAATTAATGCATTGCTATGAAATATTTTAAGATACAAATTCACAATTTTTTTTTTAAATTCCCAAGTTTTCTAAGAATTTTCTCAAAAATTGGGAATCTCAAAATAAAAAAAAATTCTCAAGAATCAGAAATTAAGATTTTCTTATAAATTTTAAGATTTCCTGAGAAGGGATTCTCAAATATAATCACTAGAAGAATGCTTTCTTTCTGATACTAGAAGTAATACTATTTAGTAATTTTCTTTATCTAGTTGTCATTATTATATTCATCAATAATGGAATGGATTGAATGTAAAGTATGATTTAGGTGTAAATTTTTATTTGAAAATGATATATAGTGATTATATCTTAGAATTTAAGGGAAAGAAAATTATTTTATAATATAAGACGCCTTAGAATTTACAGATTTTATGTCCATGATTAGATTTTCTTAACATCAGTTCTTAATCATTCACTAATAATGGAACCATTTCTATCACATCATATTTTGATTATACTCAATATGGCCAGCCAGATTGTAGAGGATAGTGGGCATGGACCCTCAAATAATTTTTCCAAGGTGAGATTTGATCCCCAGTCCTCTGGTTGAAAAATCAAAGTATTTCCATATAGTGAATCTGACTGATTGACCTAGTGAAATATACTGTAGTTTCATACCATATTTTTAGATAATATTGTATATAGTGAATTAGTGCTCATATAAAATGTGGTTACCTCGTTTTTCCATTACTACACTATAGATTTCCAATACGTTTTCTATCTCTTATGCAGTAAACATAAGAAAATAGGAAGCTTTACTCAAATCCACTGCCTTAAAAAGTTTGATTTTTTAATTAGTTAATTTATTTTTTGCTTGAGATCTAACAAAATGACATTAAACAAGGATCAACTGTACATAAGAATTTAAATATAGATCAGACAAATACAATGGTACCTTAGTTAACAACGGCAATCCATTCCAAGATTACTGTCATTATTCAAAGTGTGATTTCCCATAATATTTAATTGAAAATTGATTAATTTGTTCTGACTCCTCCCCACAATCATAGTAAATATTTAAAATGAAGATAAAACTCATTTAAAATTGTCCTAAAAATATGGAAAATATCATTTATTTATTATATTTGCTACGTCCTAAAAATATGGAAAATATCATTTATTTATTATATTTGCTACAAACAAATTAACATTAATAAAATGAATTATTCATGAAAACAGTTTTTAATTAGACTCATTTAAAATGTCCTAAAAATATGGAAAATATTATTTGTTTATTAAATTTGCTATAAAATTTTAACATTAACAAAATGAATTGTTCGTGGAAACAGTTTTTAATTATCAATCTTCACCAGGACAGAATAAAATGAATTGTTCGTAAAAACAGTTTTTAATTATTAATCTTCACCAGAAAGACAATTTGGCTTGCTTCACCCATAAACACTGATTAGCAGCTTATAGATTCTTTTGACATTATCAATCTTCACCAAAAAGACAATTGGGCTCACTTCGGAGTTTTTGACAAATGAATCATAAACACCTCGGCATTCCTGCTGAACCGCTCTTCCGATCTAAACGAACCCGTAAATACTGATTAGCAGCTTATAGATTCAACGATTATTATACAGATAAGATTTAATTTTGCCTTTTGATGGAAAACGAACAGTGACATGCACTCACCAATTTATTGTCTATATGAACTCTAGGATCTCTTTTCTTCTAATGGAATCCAAAACTGCAAAGTCACACCACTTGAGGTATCAAGTAATATATAACACAAACAATAGAATCAGACTTTGTTCACAGAATTTAAAATAATAATCATCTACAAATCATCTTTAAGAAACTAAAAACTAGTGAACTGCTGCACGTCTATTTTTAATTAATTAAATAATTTGTTTTCATTACTATATGTTAATTATCATTTACTTAAATATATTTTTATATGGTTATAATTTTATTAATTTTAATAATGATATTGTTGGATTTGAATTGATTGTGATAAAAAAAAATAATGATTAACAACTGAGCTAACAAATCACGTAATGCATATGACAAGCTGTTTTACAGAGCTCTGTTTTGTCAGAAGTTCACATAATCAGGAATCATTGACTAAAGCCTGCATCATTAACCAAGAGATTATTTTCTTACAGCCACTTGTTGTTAATCAAGTATGTTGTTATCTGAAGCTGTCATTAACCAAAGTACTACTGTATCAATATTAAAGAAAAAGTGGAGAGTGTTTAATACATTTGTTATTGAGAGACAGAGATATTTATGTAATTTGGCAGAAATTATATTTTACTAGGAATTGCAAAAAAAATTACTATTCAATAAATCACTCTTTTTATAGGTTATTAATTATTATTAAAAGGTTACTTACATTTACAATTTTTTTGATTTATTGCATCTCCATAATATCCAGGAGCACAGATTTCACAAGCAGCACCAAAAGTATTATTCAAACATAAAACACAATCACCAGTAATAGAATCACAACTTCCTGGATTATTAGTATCAATATTACCACTACATTCACATGGAAGACATTTGCTTCCACGAACATCTGGACGACCATAATATCCTGCTGCACATCTGAAAATAGGAAAAATAAAAATTATTTTTTATTTAAAAATCAATTATATTTTAAAAATAAATTGAATTATATTATATTTCTCAAATTCACTCACACTTCACATCGAGGACCATAATAACCAGGTTTACAATTGCAACTGATCTCTAAACCACTTGGTGAAACTTCACAACTTTCTGCAAAACTGTAAAATTTAGGTTTTGATTTATTAAAGAAAATTCTTTTAATAAACCATAAAAACTTTTTAAAGTAGTTATTTTAAATGTATTCATTTCATATTGGATATTTTTTAGTAATAATAAAAAATATATAATTTTTATTTATAAATTTATAATTGTAAAAAGTTATATTTGTTTAATTTATATTATTTTTAATTTGTTTAAAGATTCAGTAGATATGTATAACATCTACTGAATCTTTTTGAATTCTTTTATGATATAGTACAACACAATAAAATATTTAATACAAAATTTCTATTATTATACTTTTAGTTACAAATTATTTTTTCTATCTCCCTTTTGATTTAATAAATTTGAATATCTGAATCTAAATGACATTATATATAAATCTAAAACTTAGCACAAAACATAGTAATAAAAATATTTTAACTAGTTTTTAAATATAGAATTTATATTTTTTAAATATAAAAAGATACATGATATTTGTTATGTTTAAGAATATTAATAATTAAAATTTTTTTTTTATTATTCTTATATTCTGTAATATTTGAAATGAGGGAAGATATTAAAGTTTTGTAACTATAAATTGTGTAAAATATTGTTGATACTGTTATTTTCTGCTAAGTTTTGAATTTATATATACAGCAATTCCCAATTTATGTTATCTTATATTACATTGTCGCTCCAGACCCAATTTACTAATCAAAGTAGGTAAATTAATCTCTATATTCTATTAAGCTGCTTTTATGTTACCAATAAATTGGTATCTAAGCTGAGAGTAATTTGCATCTCGCAAACATACAAGCTGCCTTGCCTCCAAACATTATCTAATTCCATCCATCGATCCAGGACTGAGATTCAAGCCTAGCATCTGGATGAAAATCTAAATTCTTTTTCAATGATTTGGAGTGAAAATGAGTCAATTGTATTGAATTGTATTGTATTTCATCCTAGAGAATTTGGGTTCAATTTCAGGTTTCATATCTTCAGATTTTTTCAATAAGGATTTTGTCCAGCTCATTGAACCAATTTTTCACCTCATAACTGACCTCTATAAATGTAGGCAACCTATGGTAATGCTGGAATATTCTGCATTTTAATTTCTTCCAGCAGAAAAGCAACATAAACAAGAAAGGAAGTCATCACCATAGGTATTAACAGTCTAAGAAAGGTATTGAAATGCCTTGCTCTTTAGTATCCAGTAGGGTGGAAAGTGACATAAAATTTAATAAAAAAGTTATTGAAGGATTTTTGGAAGGCTCTCTATATCTTATATGCAGCAAAGATTATAGGGAATGCATGGACAGAAGTTACTACTGACAAAACAATAAACGGCTTCTGGAAGAAAGTTTATCTTTTCTTCACAGCTTATTTAGGGTTCAGATTATCATTCCAAAAGTTGATCCTGTTGCCTTCCAAATCTAGTTTGCTCCATATATGCTTCTATTGTTTAGGTAATAAGAACTATATATGTCAGCAAAATTGATTTGGAAATTATATCTGAAGATGTTTCTGAGATGCTGAGCTTCCATAATGACGATCTCAAACTTAAAGATCTTACTGAAATATGGAAACAAAGCATGCTTGAAGAATTTGATTTTAACTTAAGCCAGCATATCAGATCATGAAAATTTCAAAATGATTGAGAGAATTGGATTTATTGATTCTGCATAGAGATTCTTAAGGATTTTGATTTGAATTAATAACAAATAACAGCAAGGCAGGAAATAGAGGATACATGCTTGTTTTTAGGAGATGAATTTATCTTACAAAATTCAGTGCTTGATTTATTTAAGTTATTATGAGATTTTAGCAATTGTCCAGATGCCCTGGTTTTTAGTTCAAGAGAGAATACCACTTTTTTATTAAACTGTCATTTGATTTGTCAAATTTCATATTTTTTGTAAATCTTTCATAAGTATAGAATAAGTATATCTGATTTTTCTGGTCAAAATATTTTGCCTGGAACTAATCACTCCATTTTAACATTAGGCTTATGGGAAAATCTGGCTCAATTTACATATTCTTGACTAACATTGCAAGTTTTGAAATGACCTACAATGCAATTTCAGAGGATTATTGTAATTATACGGAAGTAGTGTAATTTGTCTTACAAATTTATTCCTTCAGTTCTGATTATTATCTCATCATCATTTATATATTTTCATTCACTGTTAAATATATACTTCCTTCATCATAAAAACATCTTGAAGAGCTGTAGCCCATTACCTCCTCATGTTGGTCTAATGCAAGAAGGAAAGTGATCTTTTCTAACTTTAATTTATTGCTTTAATTTATTTCTTAATTTATTTACTATAGCCACCATTTTATCATTAATTTTAATTTATTTTATTATTAATTTTAATTTACAATTATTTTTTTCTAAACTGTAAATTTATTATTAACCTGTATTAATTTCAACTTATTACTATTTATATTTATTATTATTATTTAAATCTGTTACACTTAAGTTTTTATAATCTCTTAGCCATTTATTATCCTCTAACTTTATTTCTTAATTCATTAAGTTTAAATACTTATTTTACTCACTAAGTTGCCTCTGCCCCTTGTTATCTATGCATGAATTTCATAATTTCATGTTTAAAACTTTAGAGGGGAAAAAAGAGCAATCAAAACTATAATTTATAAATTTCAGAACAGCTGTCTATTTAAATTTTTTTTTTATTAGAAAATAAAATTGAAAGCTATTCTAGAATTACAACTGAGAAAGAAACAGAAATTATTCCAAATTTTTTTCTTGATATAAATTTCATCAGTTGATTCAATTTATGCTTTCACAAGTTTTCTTAATACATTGAATAAATTTCACTGTCACTACACACCTAGGTCTTAAAACACTTCCAAATAAGATGGGCACAAACAAAACACAACTTAAAACCTGCCTGGCAAAAACGACTCGAAAAACAAATAAACGAAATCAGAACAAAACTTGGTAGACTCACCCAATACACAAAAAACAACACATCCGCAAAATTCATGAAATCTATTAGAAAGATTTTCAGAAAACTAAAAACACACACATGCCATGAAAACCACAACACACACATTAAAAAATACATAGACACACTAAAACAGAAACTTGCAGCAAAATCACACGCCTGAAACGACACAAAGCCAGCCTAGCACATAAACGTTACTCTGTGCACACATTGCTGTACCATGAATAATAATAAAAATCTTATATATATTATAATATAAATTTATAAATAAGTATCAGTCAATATTATTGATAAATCTTTCAAATTCAAACTTAAACACACTGCTTATCTTCTGTTATAAACGGTAATAGAAATCAAAAGCACTAACAGCAGTCAATATTATTGATTATTAATAGCGTATAGCCATGCTGCTGATGTGTTTTCTGATTGTTTTTCGTTAATTAAATTGCCTTGTTTTTCTCTTTTTTATATTTCCAGTGTTTCTGCAATGTATTTATCAGCTATTTTATCAATTTCTCTTATAATTTTTGTGTTTTCCCATTTAATTTCTATGTCCAACACGTAAAATTTCTTTGTCAAAGCAGATACTAGTGTTCCTGTAGTCGGAGAAAGGGCAAACCATAGATTATTGGAATAACACTTCTGTTCCTTTGAACTGATAATCAAAGATATCAATTATCACTGAACTAGTAATCCTTGGTCTTCTCCTCTGCTGTTTGAGAATTTTGAAACTGGTTCTGTAGCCTGTGAACAAGAGTATGATTAACATTTAGTCATCTAGCTATTTCTGTCTGACTTTGGCTTTGACGACAGGAATAATTTGCATACTTTTTTCTTACTCAGCATTGCACTTTTTGCAATATACATTAAACACTGCCGTGCCTCTTGATCCGCCAGGATAAATCATTGAGGAAGGATGCAACCCGCGCAATGGAAGTTCACAGAGCTAAACCCGCTTTCAATGCACGAAGCATTGTGCATCTAAATTATGTTTGTGCAAAAAAAAATAATATTTTGTGTAATTCTAAATACCACAAAAGTCTATTTTGTAAAAATAAATAAGTGGTACCTAATTGAGTTTTTATTTTTGTATTTACGGTAATTCCGTGAATACAAAAATTGTTAATTAGGTGGTTAAGATTATTATTATTATAATGCACTTAATGCATATTTTCATTACTCGACAGGAAATATCAATTTCATTTTTTATTTTCTAGAGAGAAAATGAAATAAGATATAGCTAACTCTCATTCATTATTACATGGTTGAGTTTAAAGAATTAAAATCGCTTACTCGACAGGAAATATCAATTTCATTTTTTATTTTCTAGAGAGAAAATGAAATAAGATATAGCTAACTCTCATTCATAATTACATGGTTGAGTTTAAAGAACTAAAATCGCTTTCTATAGAGAGATTTTATTTATTATAGCAGACTTTTATTAAAAAAAAAAAACTAAAATGTTTATTATTATTTTACCTTATCACAAAAATAAATATTAAAAAGTCAACCGCAAAAATTTGCGGGTTTCAGCTATCTATATAATAAAAACCTTGTGTCTGTTCCTTTCAGCGATCTCATTGGTTACAATAATCACGTGATAGTTTACTACGTGTCTAGCCGTTTGGTAACTGAGCAGTCTCATTGGACATAATGGCACTTGACCTAACTGAGCAGTCTCATTGGACATAATGGCACCTGACCCAATGAGACTGTTCAGTTCATAGAGGCTGTTACTAAATTAATGGTGGATATCAGTATTGTGCTGTACTGCTGTATATTATTTCGTTAATCTATTAAACTTCAGATTTCATATTAAAAAGTTTTTAAAGATTTTTTAATTTTTTTCTGATTTTATATTGATTATAGCTTATATTATCTTATTTAGCCGTAATATGCTTAGGTTAGATTTAGATTAGGCTTAATTACCACGTGATGATGTGCTATTAGAGATGTCTAATACAGTATATATATGTATATTTATATACGTATAAATTTAATTACCTGCGCATGTATGTTCAATTATAAGGCAATATAGGTGAATCGGTTTTTATGAAATAAGCAACGTATTGTATTTTCTAATGTCTCTGATTTTATATTGATTATAGCTTATATTATCTTATTTAGCCGTAATATGCTTAGGTTAAATTTAGATTAGGCTTAATTACCACGTGGTGATGTGCTATTAGAGATGTCTAATACAGTATATATATGTATATTTATATACGTATAAATTTAATTACCTGCGCATGTATGTTCAATTATAAGGCAATATAGGTGAATCGGTTTTTATGAAATAAGCAACGTATTGTATTTTCTAATGTCCCTTAAGATTGTCACTCTCATTACCACGTGTGAAGAAACGAAACCGTCGTTTCCATAGCAACGCAACATTTTGATTTATACAATGATAGAATTTTACAGAAATTTTCAATTTATTTATGCGGCTACTGATTTATTATTTAATCTATCAGCATTTTTCAATCTATCATAATTTTATTTCTTGATTTTCACTAATGTAAGTCTTTATTATGTAGAAGAATCTGTATTTGAGATTAATTCATGTATTTCGTGATGCTCATGGTTCGAGACTATGTCATTTCACATGTTGTTCTGATATAAAGTTTTCGCACATGATATAAGTTGTATAAATTTCATAATGCCACGAAAAAGGGAATTCTTTACATAGGTTAACTGCTGCAGCTAAAAGATCACATTTCAGCCTGTCACATTTAATCTAGAAAATGAAACATTATCCACCAGCTTTTTGTACATGATTTTCGTTTTTTATTTGTCATATAATCTTTTTTTAAATTTTTTGATGTCTCATAGTCCTTCAATTCGCTACTTTCAGCAATTCAGATCTGGCAACGTTGTTCTTGGGGCTCTTGGTTGGAGAGTGTACAGCGTGCGATGGGTGCGATGTAAAAATGCAACGCTTTGCGAATGCTTCTACAATGGAATTACCCTATAGCAAAAAGAAAAATGGACAACAAAAATAGATGGATTAAATAATTGAATTGATCATTGATAGATCATTTAATAGATCGAGGATTACATTCCTCATTCAGTTTTTACTCATGGCCGATTTTTTTATATATTTTTACGTCTCTCAATCAGGGAGATTAATAAGGTGTGGGGCCAGTTCCAACTAAGGGCTGCACCCACATCCATGGAGGGGACCGGATGGTGTAAAACGGTGATCGCCGGAACTGGCCCAACACCTCGAAAAAACTTTTCAGGAGTTACCAGACCCGGGTCCTCCTGCGTGGCACGCTGACTCACAGCCAAATTATATGTTGCCTTCTTTAGGGTAAAAGTTTTAATTGTGTCAAAGTTTTTGGAAAAACTCAAACACAAAATTCCGATATAAAGTGGATTAATTGTAGCTAACTTTTATTAAAATATCTAAAATATTTATAGTCGTAAAAATTTGCGAGTTTTAGCTAGATTCAGATATTTTTTAAATATGAAATATTTTAATTTTAAAAGAAAATCATTATTTATATTATATTTCCATTATATTCTATTATAATTTTATGAATCTAAATAATAAAATCCTTATGTCTGCTAAGAAAATCATTATTTATATTATATTTCCATTATATTCTATTATAATTTTATGAATCTATATAATAAAATCCTTATGTCTGTTCCTTTCAGCGATCTGATTGGTTACAATAATCACGTAATACTTTACCTAAGTGACCGAGCCGTTTGATAACTGAGCAGTCTCATTGGATCATAATGGGCACGTGACCCCCAATGAGACTGTTGTTACTAAATTAAAGGCGGATATAAAGTACTGTGATGTGTATTATTTCGTTAATCTATTGAACTTCAGATTTCATATTAAAAAGTTTTTAATTTTTCTCTAATTTTTAATTAAGTTTTTAATTTTGTACGTTGAGACGCGCTCGTTGACTGTGTAAGGTGCGGTTTCCATTATACGATTTCGTCCAGCAAAACGGATCCGTAGCCGGTATCCTAGCAACGGCCCGTTTACGGACAGCAAAATCACGGAACGGATCGAGTAGACAGACCTCTATCCTACTTTCTGCTGGATACGGATCCTTACGAATTGACGTCACCGATTTGACAGCCAATAAGAAACTACTCTGTTGTAAACGAGCTTTGAAAAACATGGCGGTAAACGATGAAATACTTAAACGTTTTCACCAACCAAATTTATGTCTTTATGACAAATCCTCGAAAGAGAATATCACGACAAAATATTAAAAAATAATACTTGGGATAGAATAACTGACCAACGGAAGATGATGGTAAGTTCATGAACAGAATACAGTACAGCTAATAGAATTGGTCTTGTGCAAATAATTAAAATAACGCGCTTGCCTACAAACGGCACATTCTGACAATTCGGCTTATTTTAAGTGCACAAAATATTAAAAAATAATACTTGGGATAGAATAACGGACCAACTTAAACAAGATGGTAAGGTCATAAACAGAATACAGTCAGCTAATCGAATTGGTCTGGTGCACGCGTTCATTCTTGCTGTATAAAATATTATTTAGTTTTAGAATAACAAAGCGTATATTATCCACCACTATTCATCACTATATGATTGTATCTTCCTTCCAAAAGTGTTAAATTAAACAATATCAAAATCATAGATTTGATCGAAATAGATAAGACAACCTTATGAAATGAACTTTTTCTATCGACGTATTTGATTGGTTTAATTTTACAACATTCGTTATTGGCTACTTCGACACGACGTTTTAAAAGTTACGGATCCGTTATACGGCCTATGTGAGCACGTAAACGTTTTGCTGTCCGAAATCGGAAGCTACTATAGTCCGAAATCGTCGTGCTGGACGAAATCGTACAGTGGAAAACGCGCCTAAAACGATTGTACGTTAAGATTCGAACTCGTTAACAAACGTATGTATTTAGCCTTAAGCCCCTGTTTACACTATGGATAACGGTCGAGTCTTCCATAGTGTCAAGTCTATCGAGAAGGATAGCCATAACTGCTAATTCTTCGGATGAAAATTTTAATGTCATTTTCTACAGCGCACCTGTGACTATGTCCGACTTGGAGACTGATTTCAGACTTACTGGTATGAGAATATGTGAACACGTAAAATAAACGGATTGAGTATGGAGCGCGATCGAACCGTGAGAGGCTCGATAGTGTGGATCGGATCTTACTTGTTAGATGACAGTATAGGTCGAACAAAATAAATTTAGATGTATATTGAGATGGTTCGTAATATATTGTATATTTTACGAGCCATCATATTATCATTTAAGTTAATACAATGATGAACTTTGTAGATCCAAATTCTGACATTCCACCTCTATAATCCAAAAAAGTTTTCCCGACTATTATGCCACTTGCCTATACAAAAATATCGATGTACGAAACCGAGCAACTGGTTAATCTCGATTAACTTAACCTCGTATGAACACTGAAATTATTCCGATTACTGTATTTCCAGGTTAAATTGATCGGGATTACTTTTATCCCGATTAACTTCGCTAGTATGAACGTAACATAAGGAAAGTATTGTGTAATTTATAGGTAGTATTTTGGTATGTAACAATAGTAGTATTTATTACCTAATGGTAATAATGGTAGTATTTTGTGTAATGTACAGATATTGTTGTTTTAGAAATGCGAAGTAGTCCAGTAGACTGCTTCGCATTTCTAAGGATCAGTACCTTAAATCGGGAATAGAGCATTTTAAACTAAAATTATTATTATTAAATTTACCACAAATAAAATGTATTCTGGCAACCATTCTGAAAAAATCTTGAATTCTTTAGTTAAACAATATACAGAGTGATTCAAAAAGATTGTGCCAAAATTTACAGACTTGTAGAGGATAAAATTCTGAGTAAAAAAGTCTAGTCGCGTTTTTTGATTTCAGGCTCCGTTTAAAAGATATAACGGGTGAAACTTTTGTGACGTCATTTCCGTTTTGATACACCAGAGACAAGAAACATTGAAAAAATTAAGTACCGAAATGAAGTTTATTGGTTTAAATTAACAAAATTGTAAAGTAATGCAATATTAATTAATTAATAATGCTAGATGAAATATTCGATTTTGGCAAAAATAACTGCACCGACATTTGCATTGCGGAAAGGTTCTCCTGTATAGACGTTCCACCGCTCTATTATTCCCACTGTTGCGCCCATAAATGAGGTGTATATCTGTCAATTCTGCATAAGAATAGTGATCCATAATACTCTCAAAAAGATTGTAGTAAGCGATACACAACTACCAAACCAGGAACAGTTAGCAATTTAACATTCGAAAATAAATGCTGCATTTGTAAAACAATTGTTTCACTTAAATAATCAATCGTCGCTAATTTAATAAACAATCTGTTCTCCATATTCTAAATTTTTAGAATAGTTTTTAAGTAATAAAAATTTATAGATGATTTTAAAAATGTAAATAAACATATTTTTAACATTTTTTGATTGAACCGGAAATGACATCACAAAACTTTCAGGCTTTATATCTTTTAAACGGAACCTCAAATCAAAAAACGTGACTAGACTTTTTTATTCAGAGTTTTATCCTCTACAAGTCTGTAAATTTTGGCACAATCTTTTTGATCACCCTGTATACTAATAGGCCTAATTATCTATAGAAAACTATAATT
The DNA here is from genome assembly GCA_000484575.1 of Olivierus martensii. Classification (NCBI taxonomy): domain Eukaryota; kingdom Metazoa; phylum Arthropoda; class Arachnida; order Scorpiones; family Buthidae; genus Olivierus; species Olivierus martensii. The sequence goes on along the minus strand of AYEL01088873.1, from coordinate 36,290 downwards.
GCATAAAATATATTAACTATTAATGCGAAGAAAAACTTTTTGAATTAAATATAATGACTGAAGCACTATTTATGAATCTCCAGTAGAAATAATTCTATGGTAAAATTCTAAGATAAAACAAGTAAAAACTGAAATAAAAAGGAGTTTCACTTCTAAATTCATTTTTTAAATTTTAGATAGAAATAGAAACTATCTTTAATATTTTAATTAGATAAAATAATATAATTTTTAAAATTATACAGTTTATTTTTATGTAGGTCTATATAATAGCAATACAGAACTGTGTATAAATATTATGATTTGCAAATGTTACAATAACGTATTTTCTGAGAATTAGGATTTTATATGAAGAATTTTCAGACAAAAGAGAATGAGGTATTTTCATACAATGAATATAAATACGAATAACTTCTGATAAGTAAAAGTTATTCATATACTGTATATCGGTATTACACGAATGTGCAACGATCGAAACAGATTATAACAAGAGTTCTATTTATACTCTGAAATAAATCGGTACTCGGAAAACATTTTCCAGTAAAATAAATTCCTAAAAAGTCTGCATTTTATATTTTAAAGGTTACTTTTATATAATGTTAAGTCATTACAAGCGGAATATCCAATGATAGGTTTATTATGAAAATACTAATGAATTTCTTCAAATAAAGATTAATCCAAATCTAAACTAGCCAGAAATGTTTTCTTTTGCTAATATTAAAAACAAAAGCCGAACTGTTTCTGTTTTCTACTGTTATTTGGCGTCAGTGTCTCTAATTATTTGAACAGATCGAAATCGAACAGTAGTTTTTAGAAACACTTTGTCGAATAGTTGGTTTTGTACAGGAGTTTTGGCTCAGAGTGAAAGAAAGTACGATTAAGGAGCTATTTTTAAAGATAACTAATCTTCCTTCTTTGAAAAACTTTACCGACTTATAAAAACAGTTATGTGCCGGACTATGGATTATTTAATATTCAGAAATAAATTAATTCTATAATTAATTAAAATCAGTAATTTATAAAGATACAAAATATTTCATCATAAACATATATACAAGGCAAACGACCTTCACAGGAAATATAAACGCAGTTTTCTGTGAAACTGGCAGTAGATGGTAAAACTAATTTAAAATGTCAGTAGTCCTATTTACAATTTCATTTTTTTAAATATTCTTTTTGAAATACGAACTAAGCCGAAATTCAGTCGTTTACATTGATATCTATCCTGACAGATTGATAATGAGCTATTAGAGTACATCATATAATCAAAACTACTATAAATAATAGAGTATACCAATTACTATATAATTGCTAAAAATACACTTTGATGTACTCGTATGTATGTTTGATATGCGGTATTTTCTATATAGTATATATTTGACAGCTTTGCACATTTACATTTTCTTTTTTTTTAAATTTTAGTCGGAGTCTTTGCTGTTATTTGGATTTAGTGATTCACTTGTATAAATATATTGTCATTACCACTCATAAATAGTTATTAGATATAATAACATAAAATTCTTATACTCATACGCTTTAATACAACGAGTTTCTAATTTTTAAAAAATTTATTATGTTCCTTCTTAATGAGACTTATAAGTGAAAGAAAAATGTAGTACTAATTAATAATCGGTAAAAGAAATAATAATAATTTACCATAAATAACAACGATATTATTAACTAGAAAATATCGAGGTTTTAAAATCTAAAGTTTCTTGAAATTTTAGTTGATTTCACGTCAAGAAAGTGTCGTCTAACTTCCGGTTCTAATCAGCTGACAGTGCAAATGCGTCAGGTGAGTTTAGATTCTAGAGAAAAGTAGAGTGTGACTAAATGGGTGGGAGATGTAGTAATTCCAACCTAATTTCGTCGCCTCGTTTCGACCCTGCATTTTCTTTAATGAGACAATCTATCACTTTTGCCAAAAATACCCTATTGCGGATGAAGGGTAATTAAAATACTACATATTTCATCGTTTGGTTATTAATGGAATATTTTAACTAGTTTCGTTTGATATTAATAAGATTTGAAAACATTTTTCTCTCTAAAATAAATTGTAATGCAATTAGCACCTTCAAACATCTATGATTATTAGTATTGTAGTTTGCACACAATACAGGATATCTTATATATAATAACAATATCGTATTTAATATACGTATATTGGTATATATCATTCAGTACTAAATATTATAGAATGAATACCATAAACATTTTATAAATGCTTATGATAGAAAAATATATTTTTCTATCTAAGACTATCGCTGACTGTATTTGCATAATTTAAAAATCTTATCGAAATGAATTTTAATTTTTCTGAATAAGGAGAAAATGTTTTCTTCGATTAAAAATAAATGTCCTAAAATATCAAACAGATTAAAAACAGTTTTTTTTTAATCTATTAGCTATCTTTGAAAAGTTTTCTAGTCAACAGTCAGCAAATTTACACGTAGACTAAATTAATGACTGAAAAAATTTAGCTTAAAGCTTATATTCCATTCTGTACAGTATCTATATAATAAAATCCGTGTGTCTGCTTTCAGCGATCTCATTGGTTACAATAATCACGTGATATTTTACTACGTGACCTAGCAGTTTGGTAACTGAGCAGTCGCATTGGATCATAATGGCACGTGACCCCATTCAGACTTTAAGTTCACAGAGGTTCAGTTACTAAATTAATAGTGGATATCAAATATTGTGCTGTATATTATTTCGTTAATCTAATGAACTTCAGATTTCATATTAAAAAGTTTTCAAAGATTTTTGAATTTTACACTAATTTTCTAATAATTATAGCTTATATTTTCATATTTAGCCGTAATATGCTTACGTTAGACTTTCATTAGGCTTAATGACCACGTGGTGCTGTGCTATTTTATGTTTGTTCCTTTGAGCGATCTCATTGGGTTATAATAATCATATGATATTCTTTACTATCTGATCAACGTCATTGGATTATAACAGTCACGTGCAATAATCACGTGATCGTTATAATCCAGTTACAAAATTAATGTCAGATGTCGAGTACTTTGCTGTGTATTATTTCGGTAAACTACTAAAATCCAGATTTTATATTAAAATGCTGTTATTGTTTTATTTTTAACGTGTAGTCCATCTCTAATTTGCTAACTATTATATGTTACATTAATTGGCAAGATTCGAGATTATTTGTCGCGAATTTTCGTGGCGCTGCTCTTGTATACACTTTTTTTTTTGCATATTTTACGCCCTCTTTCCAATCAGTGAGATTGCTAAGGAGGCGGGGCCAGTTCCAAGCACGGCCTGCACCCATGGAGGGGGCTGGATGGTGAAGAAGTGCCGGATTTTTTCGGGCCCAGCACCCCGAAAAATCCGGAACGCGAAACCGGGTCTTCCTGCGTAGCACGCCAACACATTATCATTCGGCCATCCGCTTATACACACTATGAAGTATAATTATGTGGCGATGGTTTTACCTCAGTACGTCGCACTACTGATAGAAGCAAAACTCGCGGCAGGTAATCTCGAATCCTGCCACCACATGGTGATATGTTATTACTATGGTTATTACCAAGGCTATTATAAATAGCTATTCTTTATATATCTATACTTATATATATTATAAATCTTAAATTCGCTTAAAACCTAAGAATGGCTAAATCGTATTTCCTGATTCTTTTCTTTAGAGATTGTAACTATCATTACGTCTGAAGAAACCGCATTGCCATTGTTGCCATAGTAACAACGTTTATTTTAATTTTTATAGAATTGTAGAAATTTTACAATTATATTTGTTATTTAATCTAGCAGCTTTTTGGACACAATTTTCATTTTTAATTTGTGATATAGTCTCTTTAAATTTCTTGCTGTCTCATAATCCTTCCATACATTTGAGTCCTTCAGCTTGCTACTTTCAGCAATTCACATCTAGCAACGCTGTTCCTGCGGCTCTTTGTTGGATAGTGTACAGCATGCGATGGGTGAGATACACAGATTTGGTGTGATGTAAAAATGCAATGCTTCGCGAATGCTTCTACCACGGAATTACCTTACAGCAAAAAAAGCAACAAAAACGGACAGTCATTTAAAAGATCCAGGATTACATTCCTCACCCAGTTTTTTACTCACGGCCATAATTATATGTAGCCTTCTCAAGGGTGTCAAAATTTTTGGATAAACTCAAACACGAAATCCCGTATATAAAGAGGTTTAATTGTAGCAGACTTTTATTAAAATATCTACAATGTTTATAACCACAAAAATTTGCGGGTTTCAGCTAGTTTTGTCATATTTCACTATACCACCTCTCACATTTCACAAGGGGAGGACACAACCTCCGTCCCACCGATTTCGATCGGCTTTAACATACAGGCTAGGTGCCATCGAAAATGACTCGTGTAAAAGGGTTTAGGTCACTATGCCTTCGTTTTTAAAAAATCGAGGTCAAATGTCATGACGCCAGACCGCGCCGTCCCCCGTTTCGAACTTTTATTAAAATATCTACAATGTTTATAACCGCAAAAATTTGCGGGTTTCAGCTAGTAATTATCATATTGTTTATAATATTCATTATTATTATTATTATAAAAATAATACTTTTAGAAAATTTTAGCATATATAGGCAAAATGTTATAATTTTCTAGAACACCAGAATCATTTGGAAATTTTTATATAGGAATTAATAGAAGTGAAGTTTCATTTTATAAATTTTCATGTTACAAATATAGGGTTGTTCAGAAAGTAATTTCGTTTCGTATTAGCTGTGGAATGCCATTGTTAACGACTCTGCCAAATATCTATACCAGTGATTCTCAACCTGGGCGATATCGCCCCCCAGGGGGCATTCTCGTTCTCGAAGGGGGCGCTGCAACAAAAAGGGACAATAGGGGGGCGATAGACGAATGTTACAAATATAGGGTTGTTCAGAAAGTAATTTCGTTTCTTTCATGAAAATAAATGACAATTTTTTTATAGTATATAAATATTTTATTTAATTCTATATTGACCATTTTGGTCCAATACATGTTGCCATCTTTCTGGTAGTAGCATGATTCCATACTCATAGAATTTTCTGGTCTTTGCTTGCAAAAAACTGAACCAAGTGATTTTTAACATCCTCATTTAAACTAAGTGTTTTGCCATCTAAAGAATTCTGTAAAGACTGGAATAAGTAATAATTGGAGGGTTTATTTCAACCGATGTCTTTAATTTTGTCTTCATCAGCTTCAACTGGGCTTCCAGAATGTAGTGCATCTTTAATATCAAAATTGTCAGAACAAAACTTTGCAAACCAGTTTTGGAACTGGTGTTCTGTTAACATATCTTCTCCCTACACTTCACAAAACTTTTTTCTTGAACAGATTCTTACCTTTTTGATAATAAAAAAGCAAAATATGCCGACTGAAAATCTTCATTTTATTTTCCATTTTTGATAGAACAAAAAAAAAAAAACAACTGCACAGATTCAAAAAAATTTTTTATAAATACCTTGAAATATCAGGCTATCAAAATTTATAATGACAATATGGCTTAGAATGAAATTGGTGGGTAAAAATACAGCTAATGCCACTGGTGGAAAAAAACGAAATTACTTTCCAAACAACCCAATAGTTTCCAAGTGATGACTTGCTTTTGTACAATAAAACACTTTTATTATATTAATAAATTTATAATGACACTTAAAATCTTAATCCTATTTTATAATAATATTTTTATAAACTGAATAATGAAGAATATAATATTTTTTTTACTGACAATTAATATGGATTGTTATAATTTAAAAGCTAAAATTTAATAAAACTTACAAAAATGTTATGGACATACATTTTTATAAACTTTGGCAGATAAGAACTAAAACTGCATGCTTAATTGAACAAAATATTTTCTTGAAATTCATATGCATTAAATTAATCTAAATAAGTAAATAGAAAATAATTATAAAATATATGAATTAATGTGCCTATTCTATATTTCTATATTTAGATTGATTTATATTGATTTAATAGATATATTTAGATCAATATATATCAAAAACATCAAATTCCAAACTAATTTTTTTTAGTTTAAATTAAATATTTTTATTTTTAATAATTAAATTCAATTTTCAAACTGATCATGTTATCTACTATTAATTAAAAAATTTTCTCATTTTACTCTGTTTAATAAAAAATTTTCTCCTACTATTAGTGCTTGTGTTATATGAAAATCTAGTAGGTCAATATTTGACTCTTATAATTTTCTGGAAAAAGAATAAATCTTGAATTAATCAAGATTAATTTTTTCTCCAGAAAATTATAAATGATCAAATTAATAAATTTCACTGGATTAGAGCCTCAGTGTTCTGAAACTTCAGAATTTTTTTTATATATCAAATTCAATAGCAAAATATATAAATCAATATGTAAATTTCAGAATTTGTCAATAAAATTTTGATAAGACTATATGACCATAGCCCCCTACTCAAAAACAACATTAATATATAGTGTATGTTCTAAACCAAGCTCAAATCAATAGAGGCTTTAATTGCATAGATCAAAGAAACCAAATATATCCATATAAAATAATTCAGAATTAAATAAATTTTATTTTATTATTTAATAAGATAATCTATAATATATGAAAAACCAGTTTTGTTTTTCTTCTTTTGCATATGTTTTGACTAAGAAAAACAAGATAGTTAAGACTGATAAATCAGTTGCATAACCCTATCTATAATTCAATTTCAAATTTTTTTTATATATCAAATTTGAAATATTATTATATCATTAATGGTGTAAGATAGTGAAATTTATTTTTATGTATGATATATAAAGATATTAGTATATAATAGTTCAAGTAATAAATGGTGGTTTTTAAAATGATCCACTAACAAAGGCAGAATGTAAGATTGAATGTTTTTTTAGAGTACAAATGTAATCCTTGTATAACAGGGTAGATATATTCCTAAAAGATGCAGTGTTGTGTGAAACTGTGTTATATGAGACCTGGAACCAATACAAAAAAGCGAATTATGTTCCAAAAATTATTAAAAACAAATAACTTTCTTTAATTCCATATAAGAAACTTAATTTTTATTAAGAATATTAACAACATGAAACATAAAAAAAGAAAACATATATACATGAGACCCAAAAGAACAAACTATGTAAAATAAAAGGAAAGAAAAAGTATACAGCCTATGTAACATTCATTTAATAATTATACCTTTCTTACCAATGTTCAAACAAGAATGTTTTTTTTTTTCTTTTTAACAATATCAACTTCATTCTGAACCTAGAACGTGTTTTCTTTTTAACAATATCAACTTCACTTTCTGAACTTTTTCACATTTTTTTTTTTTAACAATATCAACTTCACTTTCTGAACTTTTTTCTACATTTAAAGTTTGTGTATCTTCTGCTCTCTTTACAAAATCTGTAATCTAACACTAACACACTACAAAACAATCATTCCTTAACACATACCCAAAAAAATTTATGAATAAAAAAGTTTTTTTCTATTTCACATTCCTTTATTGAAGAATAAAAACTTATTTTTTATCCGAGAACTGAATGTTTGGAACACAAAATATTCAAAGGTCAACAATTAACCTCAATTTTAAAATTCAATTAACTCAGTTTCAAACTGAAAAAGAAGACTAAATGCATATTGTCCCTCTCATAGCAAAGTAGCAAAATTGCATTAATTTTAGCAAAATATTTCCCAATGATTGCATTTTGTGTATATTGTGTGTCCATCATATGGATTTAGAAAAATGAATGAAAATGTTTTGTATTATAGGAGAATAAATGTAATTTTCTAAATGTGTTAAGTAAAAACCATATTCTAGAAGTGCCATGTTATATGAGGGTTTCCACAATTTTTTAATTGTGTAAGAGTGAAACAGTGTTATTAAAGTGTTACCTGTATTTTGTTTAACAATATTTACATGTTAATAATAATATTATTATTCATTTGAACAATCAACTGAGCATATAAATAAATAAAAGATCTGCAATATCAACATAACTGTGAGACAAAACCAGGAGACATTAATATTAAATTTATTATTAAAAAAAAAAAATTTAACATTTTTATGAATATTAAAATTTTACAAATATTTTTATGATTTTTTTTGTTCTGACTAGGCTATTATTATAAAAATATAATAGAAAATAAAAACTTACTTTATTTTTAATTGTACTAATAGCCCTACTGGCCATATTTGCAACTTCTGGATGAGGATCATTATTAAGAGTTAAAAGAGCTCTCCAAATATTTGTATAAACACTAGCATAACCACTTCCTATATTAGTATTTATACTCAAACTACTTAAAGATGTACTAGAATTTACTCTTCTTATACGATCACTGGTTGGTGTTGCTAAACGACCATCGACATGACTTAATAAATCTAAACTTAGAGCTGGATTTCCTAAAATTAAAGTTAAAAATTTATATTATTTCCTTAAAAATTTTTATGTAAACAATTAATGAAATTTAATCTTCTTTTTCATTATATTAATCAATAAATTTTCATTTTTAATAATGATATAGATGATTTTTTAATAATTCTATTGCAATGTAAAGTTGATTTTATCTGTTTAAAATAAGAAACTTAATTCACCTTATTTTCATTTCTTTAGGTAAATAAATCATTATATAATCATAAACTATTGATTTTATTGAATTTTACTTAATTTTATTATGACAAAATTTCATTGTTAAAAATGGGTACAATTATTAGAAAAATTTAATATGTGTATATAATATAAGTAATTCTCAACTTTATGAGTTAATTTGTTCCTGGAGTGTGCTCATAAATTAAGAACTCTTAAATTGAGAATTTTTTCCATATGTTTAACATGACATATGGAAAAAATTCTCAATTTAAGAGTTCTTAATTTATGAGCACACTCCAGGAACAAATTAACTCATAAAGTTGAGAATTACTTATATTATATACACATATTAAATTTTTCTAATAATTGTACCCATTTTTAACAATGAAATTTTGTCATAATAAAATTAAGTAAAATTCAATAAAATCAATAGTTTATGATTATATAATGATTTATTTACCTAAAGAAATGAAAATATGGCCTTTAATATCAAGCAAATTATAATACAGGAATTCCATGATTTACAAAGATATATGAATTTCCATAACTATTTATGATGAAAATCTGTATTTATGATGGTTATCATCAATGATTTTGCAATATTGGTAGGTAATTGACTGTATGGCTGAGTTATTGCCAGAATGGAAATGTAATATATTTCCACCATGTAGTATTCATATTTGATTTCGGCTCACACCTCCAGATTTTGTGTATGCTCATGCTTGATCCATTCAATCCCAATCTAAATGCATGCAAGCATGGAATTTGGATTCCATGTTTCTGAAAAATTTTTGATGATGGCCTGGGCATCAATTCACTTACTGTAAAATTGGCTCTATCAGAGATGTGAGCAGTTTGTAGTTGAGTCTGGAATGGATACCATTATGTAGTCAGACAATTATTGGAAGTGGCATTAAAAATTAATTTCATATATTTACTAGAAATTTGGTTAGGTTAGTTTGAATTAAACTGCCAAGGATACTTTTGGCAGTTTCCATATTTAGAGCCCTCACAGAGTGTCTAACATTATAGTGGGATCTATAGGAAGATTGAAGGATAAGGTTCAACAAGCTTGGCTGGACCTGGACTGCTGCTCTTGGAAAACAATATGTGAGACCTGGAATTGAACCTGGATCTTTCAAGTGGTAAATGATCACTTAAATGTTGTTGATACTAGAAACCTGGACACAGGAAAATAATTTAAACATTTCATTTTTACATTGTGTTTTCTTTAGTTTTATCTATAAAAATTAATAGTAGGTACGAAATACACAATTTCCTCATTTTTAAAGAATAAAAAGCATTTATTCAATATTAATACATGCTACTACTTTTTAAAAGTATACTGAATATTCTGAATTCTGGTGGTTGGGAATATAACCTCCATTTATAACATTATGCCTATGGAAAATTTGTTCTAAGTTATGATGGATTCAAATTACAGCCAAACCCTGATAAGACGCCCCCTTAAGCTGCCACCCTTGCCAAGAAATTTGGCGGAACGGATTTTCCCTATGTTAATGGAATAGGCAAACCCCAATAAGACACCATCTGCCAATAAAAACGTCTAAATAAATATTCCTTTTGGTATAGTATTTGTCCTTGTTAATCCACCAGGGGCATGTAAGGTGACTTACATCCCGAAGTTCATCAGTACTCTATATACAGTATTAAAAGTTCTCTGGATTCATTTGTAACCAGCAGGTAGGAGAGATGAAGTTAACAATTATTCATGTGTCTCTTAAGCCTGGCTCACACCTAGCTTGTAGAAAATTTCAAATCGTAAGAACCAGATCGTTTCCATCGTTTATTGTGTACTGAGCAAATAAAGATACTGTACAGTTAGCTATGTACAGTGTGCTTTACAGAGAACTCAAAATAGAAGATCAGAACACCTGGATATGTTTTCTATATAGTACTGTACATAAACGGTATATATACTATACTATAAAATATATAGTTTTTAGAAATGTTAAGTTTGGATGTTTAAATATAAATGAACTGTATTTTATTAAATTTAATAAATTCGGAGTTCATTTTTACTTCTATACTATAAGTGTTTTCAATAAACCGTCAACTCTGATTGCCTGCCAAAATCATCTCCAAATGGATGGTGGCGTATTATCGGGGTTTGACTGTACAACCAAAATTTTTGAATGCAACCCTATTGTAAGTTGGGGTCCCTCCTGTATATTATTTACATTAAATGTTATCAAATTTTTATTTTTCATTATTACTTTTAATAGATAAGTATATGAGTGTTTATACAGATGAATTACAAGTATTCCCTGACTTACATATATCTGATTTGCATAAATATGAACTTAAATTCCATGCAAGTTGAAAATCATATAAATCCAACAATATTTAATATTTAAATACAAATAAAATTGGCAAATTTATATATTCCTTTATTCCAATTTTCTTTTTTTGAGGTACAGTGCATAAAAATTTATAGTATTTATAAATTACCAGTCTGAACATATTGGTTTGCAACATTTAAAAGCTTATATTGTTTGATTTATTTGTTTTATGTATTGTTTATTTATCTTAAGTATCATATTATTGTACAATATTGTTCCATGCAATGTTATTTCCCTTTAAGTCAGAAAACAATATACCACTATAAAATGTATATAGATGCAATCACGGTATCTGACTGCATTCATAAACAGTATACACAAAATGTATAGATGCAATCAGGTAATTTTTGCTTCAGACTTTTTATTAAAATTTATTTTCCCAACTTTCAAAACACAAAAAAAAAGTATTATGTATTTTAATTTAAACAATATTTATGCCTGTAATAAAATGAGAAGAGGAGATTTTTTGAGTTTTGATGAATGTTATATAATAATTCCAGGATTGAAAACAATAATCACACCAATGCCAATATATTAGTAATATGAGTAATAGAAAACTACACCCATCCCTCAATTTGCACGGTACTCAATTTACATGGTTTAGCTTTTACACAGTTTTTAAATAAACAAAAAAAAATTTTTTTTTTGGGTTTTATTTTGATTGTTTTTCATTATGCTATTTATAAATTAAAAGAGTATCATATTGTCATGTTTTGTAGGTTTACGAGTTCGTAGAGAAAGAGTATCATATTGTCACGTTTTGTGGGTTTACGAGTTTGTAGAGAAGAGTATCATATTGTCACGTTTTGTAGGTTTACGAGTTCGTAGAGATTAGTGATTTTATTTTGATTGTTTTGCATTATGCCATTTATAAATTAAAAGATTGTTTTGATTATGCCATTTATAAATTAAAAGAGTATCATATTGTCATGTTTTCTGAGTTTACAAGTTCATTAATAAAGAGTGAATACAGCTATATTTCGTATAGTCCAATTTATTAGTATCATATTGTTACGTTTTGTAGGTTTACGAGTTCGTAGAGATTAACATAAATTAAAAGAGTATCATATTGTCACGTTTTGTAGGTTTACAAGTTCGTAGAGATTAATAACACAGAGTGAATCGTTTTGTGGGTTTACGAGATCGTAGAGATTAATAAAGAGTGAATACATGTTTACGAGTTCATAGAGATTAATAAAGAGTGAATACAGTTATATTTCGTATAGTAGTATTCTATTCACACAAAACAAAATAATCTTGTTTCACTATAACTAAATTCAATACAAGATTCAATACAAAATCCGATAATTAGCTCATACAACATTAATCTACATCTTTAATTCAGAATAACTCACAGTTCTTCTTAGCTAACTTTCACAGTTTATCGCTCACTATTAACTTTTACTGTCCAAGTCTTGCAGTTCAACTAAACTTAACTCAGGCTTGCAGCTCACCTATTTATACAATTTTCATACATTCTGGATCGTACGATAACTGTCGAGTTAAGAATTTCTATAAATTCTGTAACAAATTTCTAGAAACAATTGATTCTTTTTTTGTTTTTATTTGTACGGAATACTGTTAATTTGTTTTTTTTGTACCTTATTCAGTTTGTACGGAATATTGTTAATTTTTTTGTACCGTATTCGATGTTAATGTTTATTTTTAAATTTTCAAAAATAAAAAAAAATAAGCATTAAATTGTCTGTAAAAATTAATGAACCAATCCCCTTTTTTTTCTTTAATCCTTATCTCATTTTACTTGGTTATAAAGAACATATCCTCCTTTTCATTATCTTCTTTAGATCGATTTACATGGTTTACAGTTTAATCTCATTTTACAATTATAAAGAACATATCTTCGACTTTTCTTTATTTTCGACACGGTTATAAAAAACATATCCTCGACTCTTCATTATCTTTTATAGATAGATTGGCATAAAGAACATATTCTCGACTTTTCATTAATTTCTTTAGATTGATTTACATGTCACTTAAATTGAACATATCCTTCTATTTTGTATGAATTCTGTGTCTCATTTTACGATTGAACATATCCTTCTATTTTGTATGAATTCTGCATCTTGTTTTACAGGTTTCGGTTTGCACATGAACATATCCTTCTATTTTGTATGAATTCTGCATCTCGTTTTACACATTTTCGGTTTGCACAATTTTTCCAGGAACGTATCCACCATGTAAATCGAGGGATGAGTGTATTATTAATATCATGATATAGATTAGAGGTAATAATAATTATATCAAATCATCATATTATTTCAAACTCAAATACTGGAGTAAAAAACAACAACACAATAAAAAATAGTGAATATTAAATTAGGAATAAAATAATTATATATAAATTTATTTTATAGATGTTCATGTTTATTAAACATTATTGTATAATAATCAAGCAAACTGAATAAAAATATCTTAAATCTACCTCAAATAAACAATATAATACATTTATAAATTAAAAAAAATAGCTGACATGCCATTTGTAGTATTTATCTAAAGAAAAAATTTATTGAGAGCTTAATCAATAACAACATTCTAAATTATATATACTCTCAATTGAGTTTTTAGACTGATACCATAAAAAAAACCCACAAAAAAGAATGAAAAGATTCCCAGATACATATACAGAACTCAAGTTATGAACATTTGTAATTATGAATGTTAAATTTCATTTTCAAATTTCAAAAAATTTCTAGAACTTTTCAAGATTTTAAATACTATAATAGCAGAATGTTTTAACAACCAATATAATGTAAAATTATATAATTAGTTAACATATTATGGTAATAATTCAAGATAATAACAATTACAACAAAAAAATCCATCCTTTTATAATTGGAACTTTTCATTCAAACCTGTGAAATAAGAAACTTCTAATTGGTCCAATTGTAAAATCTACTACAAAACACAATATATAAAATTTCAATACTTTCGGAGGCAAAATAACTGCAGTATCAATATTGAAATCAATGAATGCAAAAATCATAAGGAAAACAAGTGATTTTTGCATTCTTATTTTCTGAGCTTTGATCTCTTTGGACTCAACCAAGTCATACTCTGAAATTTTGTTTCTGTTAAATACAGTTAAAGTAAAGCAAAGAGCAATGATTAAATTTTGTTTCTAACAAAATTTTTTTGTTGCTCTTTGCTCCATTTTAAAAACTTTGACATGACAAAAAATCTAACTTCACTGAAACAATTGCCAACACCAAATGCATCAACCAAACTAGCTTAAACTTGCATACTATATAAACAATCTATCTCTCTAACTAATTCCATCAAGCCCTGATAGATGGCTTTAATAATATTACTATAATAGCATCAATCCAAAACTTTGTCATAATATGTATATCATAAAAAAAAAAAAAATTTGTATTACTAACATAGTTATAGGTTTCTTACTAACACATGTTCCCTAAATTTAGTTTCCTAATTTACTAACCGTTTCTTACTAACATCTTGCCATCTTAACCTCTCTTTTTACTAACGTTATCCTAGCTCCCTTTCACTTACACTGTAGGTTTAGGTACTTGCTTTAGTCATCATATAGGTCTTGTTTAATAGGTACTTTGCACTTTATTTTTTTTTATTAAAAACTTTGACATGACAAAAAATCTAACTTCACTGAAACAATTGCCAACACCAAATGCATCAACCAAACTAGCTTAAACTTGAATACTATATAAACAATCCATCTCTCTAACTAATTCCATCAAGCCCTGAAGGATGGCTTTAATAATATTACTATAATAGCATCAATCCAAAACTGTCATAATATGTATATCATAAAAAAAAAAATTTGTATTACTAACATAGTTATAGGTTTCTTACTAACACATGTTCCCTAAATTTAGTTTCCTAATTTACTAACCGTTTCTTACTAACATCTTGCCATCTTAACCTCTCTTTTTACTAACGTTATCCTAGCTCCTTTTCACTTACTACTTACTGGCACTACACTGTAGGTTTAGGTACTTGCTTTAGTAATCATATAGGTCTTGTTTAAAAGGTACTTTGCACTTTATTTTATTTTATTTTTCCTTACTCACTTCCCCTATTCCAGCTCCCTTAGTACTCTTTTTGAGTGGAGAGGGGCATTCTCTTTAGCCACCAAGCTTAAAAAAAAAAAAAAAAAATATGTATATCAGTATTTAAGAAGCAACTTTTTAATGGATGACAACTTGATGGTTTTGAAATATGAATCCAGCAAATTACCTCAAAGATCTCCAGTTAAATCTCAGCTTATCATAGTACTGAAGCTATTATTTATCTTCAGTCTGTGCAGATTAAATGACAAAAAAACTTCCAAGTTGCAATTCCATAAGACAACACACAAGGATTATTAAATACAAGCTTAAAGAAATGCGAGGAACAACACAAAACTAAGACAAATATTTTTTCAAAGAATCTATTAAAATTTTAATTCAATTGTTATTAAAAAAATGATAGTAATATTAACTAAAATTTAAAAATTATTATTAAATATTCCATATTATTCCATAAATTATTAATCTTAATTTTATGTACAAAAGTGTACTGAAAAATTCAGTTATATAATTAGTTAATATATACTTTAATTATCCTTACCAGGTAGTGGAGAGGGTGGTACTTTCAAACGATCTCGGGAAGCAACTTTACGTAGGTTACTTGTTTGCAAAATATCTGAAATGCAAAATATTTTAACATCATCATTTAATAATTTAAAGAATTTCTTTTACTACTGAAAATATCTAAAGCAAAATACCTGCATTTGGAGGAAGTACTGGATTATTACTTTGGATATTATCTCTCATTTTTTCTTCTTCTATAAATTGATAAGCTACTGCAACAAACTGATTTTCAAATACCAAAACAAGCCACTGAAGTGCAACAACTAATTCCTTTCATAATAAATCAGAAAAAATTACTAAGAAAACAGTTTTCATGCAAAAGATTCATTATTAACTTTATTAATTTTATTTACCTTTCTGACAATAGGAGAGCCATCATTAAGTACACAATTAATTAAAGTAATTCCAACACTATGATCAATAGAATTTGCATGATCTGTTCTTTCTGTTGAGCTATTAATGAATGTTCCTAAAGCATAAACAGCTGCAGTCCTCACCTATTATAACTTTTATTATTAAATAACTATCATAAAAATTTAGTTTATGAAAAAACTTGTTTACCTCAGGAACAGGATCAGAAAGTAATGCATATAATTTTTCATGTGCTGAATCTCTAACACCACACCATCGTGCAGCATCAAAATTAGACCATGTTCTTCCTAAACATATTGCCAACCATTGCCTTAAGAGAGGATTAGGATCACTGATTTGTTCTAAACATATTGCTATTAAATTTCCTTGCATGGCTGCTTCCTATAGTAATATAGAGAATTTATTATTTACACTTTATATTTTTATTCAATGTATTTCACTTATATTTTTGATATTCAATGTATTTTTCGTTAATTATATTGTAATAATTAAGAAATCCTTTATATTTCAAGATAATTCATAAAATAAATATTTCAAGATTATCAAAATGAAACTATCAAAAAATCTTATTTTTTATATAACTTAAATAATTTTAATGTTCAACCATAAGACTTTTTAGATAATTTATTCAAAAAAGTTTAAAATATTTAATTCTATATATTATTAGATAAAGAAATTGTAATGAAAATGCTACAATAAATTTGGAAATGTCTAATTTATTATTATTGTCAAAAAATTTGAAAATAAAATTAAAGCTTAAGTATTTTTAAATAAATTATATTTTAAGCATTTGTAACCATCAAGTTTTTTTGACAAAACACAACATAAATGATTTGACAAAATTCCAATTATTTTTTCAGAAATCAGTTTATATAGTAGTTAATATTTTTAACAATGAAACCTGTATGCCATATGGGGGTTTGGTTTGTGACAAGTAAATTTCAGAATTGAGGCATACCAAACTTGTATGACACATGGAAGGTATTTAAAACTGTCCTTTAGAAATACATTCATACAGAATTTTAAGTAGGTGGTGATGACCTTAATAAAAGTCTTAAACATTACTCAAGTGTTACAGAAATGTCTTTTTTATTACAAGTTTAATTTTGTTTGAGATTATTGGTCATTTTCTAAGATTAGATGATTTCACTTTCAGATATAATCAAAAGATAACTTGATTTGCTTAATTTTATTACAAGATCAATAATATATTTAAACTATAGCATAATATCAATAGTAAAAAATATTTTATTTATCTTATAAGGAATGGTTAATGGTTTATTTTATTTATCTTTTTGGTTAAGATATAACTTTCATCAGCCATTTCATGCATACATATAAAAAGCATTATGGAATGTCAATCATCAATTTAAATATTTAAGAAAAAATACTTTTTAAAAGCCATTTAAAAATTTCACTGCTTATCTCAGTTTGCCCAAAAGTATTTCTGGTAACTAATTGCTATTCAAATTCTAAGCAGATTAATTATTGTATTTTATTTGTCATTCTGGATCAATTTTATATTTGATTTCATGCAGGAAGTTTAAATATAGTAATGTGTCAATTATCTGAACTAACTGAGGCCAAGGTTGTTTGGTTAATCAAATAGTCAAATGGTTTGGATAACCAAACATATATAAAGATATCCAGTTTATAAAAAAAATGTAATTAGACTTACAATTAAATTATAATATTATATGCAAAATTACTGCTACAGTAATATATTTTAAAGTATGAGATAATATAAAAAAATAATTATTTTTGATTAGATTCAGTTAAGTTACCATATCACACTTGGTGCACAATAGACCATTACTAGTTGTGGTGCTTGGAATGTGGAGGCTCCTCCCTTTTACTACTACTATTATTACTACTACTACTACTGCTGCTGCTACTGCTACTCTGTATCTGGTGGCAGCCACTGACCTAACATCCATAATGGGATCAACCAGAAAGTTGAAATATGAGATTCAATGGGCTAAACTCAACTTCCTTGTGATAAACTGGAAGTGCAAAACCCAGAATTCAACCCAGATCCTCCAAAGTGGTAAGCAAATATTTTACCATATGGCTATCTGGATGGCAATTAATTTAATAAATGATTTTTAAATAATAATGCAAAACATTTTGAAAAATAATGAATATTAATTTAAGATATATACAGTATAGCTATATATGCTATACTGCATATATCTTAAAATAAATAATCAGAAATGAATGCATTAAAGATAGGAATAATACTTTAGAACAACAATCAGTACTTTACAAGATGCTGTAACTTTTTTTGGGCAATAATGGTTCAGATAATCAGCATTCTACTGTACTAGTATGACACAAAATATTTACAGTTTTCCCAGATTCTAAAGAACAGTGGTTTGATATCAATTAAAATGAGTTTTATATTAATTTAAAAAACAAACAAAATTTAATATTAATCTTACCTGTCCTGCAGGATAATTATGTACAATACAAGACATTACAAAAGCAGCCATTGTTCGATGTTCAGCCTTTAAAAAAGAATTATTTCAAGTTTAGTCATTGTATGCATATTATTATATATTATTTACTATTAAAATAAAAACTATATTAAAGTTATTATAGAGTTGTTAGGAAAGTAATTTTGTTTTTTTCATGAAAATGAATGACAATTTTTTTATAGTGCAGGTATAATTCCTATAATACTGCTTCCTACAACACAGTTTCCTCTTACACGATTTGAAAATTGCAGAAATCCTCATATAGCACAGTACTTCTATAATACGGTTTTTACTTAACACATTTAGAAAATTACGTTCACTCTCCTACAACACAAAATATTTTCATTAATTTTTGTAAATCCATACTAGGGACAAACAATACAAACACAAAATGTAATTACTGGGAAATACTTTGCTAAAATTAGTCATAAATACAATTTTGCTAGTTTGCTATGAGAGGGACGATATGCAGTCTATTTTCAATCTTGATTCGAAATTGAGTTAATTGGCAACCATTGAGTATTTTGTGTTCCAAACATTCAGTTCTTGGATAAAAGAATAAGCTTTTATTCTTCAATAAAGGAATGCGAAAGAGAAGAAAAAATTTTTTATTCATAAATTTTTTTTGGGGTATATGTTAAGGAACTATTGCTTTCTAGCGGGTTGTAGCAGATTTTGTAAAGAGAGCAAAAGATACACAAACTTTAAATGCATAAAAAACTTCAGAAAGCAAAGTTGATACTGTAAAGAAAAAATGTTCTCGTTTTAACAAAACAGTGGTAAGGAAGATATAATAATTAAATGAATGTTATATAGCTGTATACTTTTTTCTTTCCTTTTGTTTTATGTATATTGTTTTTTTAAGGTCTTATGTATATATTTTTGTTTTCCTTTATGTTTCGTGTTATTAATATTCTTAATAAAAATTAAGTTTCTTACATAGAATTAATAAAAGGATTTGTTTTTCATTGGTTTTGGAATGTAACTCTCCTTTTTATATTGGCTTTTACGTCTCATATAACACGGTTTCATACAATACGCATTTTTTTTAGGAACCTATCTAACATGTTATAGGAGAGATACCTATATATAAATATTTTATTTAATTATAAATTGATGAAGCCGAACGTATCCGGTGAGGTGACAAACATTTTGGCCGGAGCTGTACATATTCAGCATTAAAAATTACTTTTTATTTTTTTTTTAAATTATTGCCATTTTGCTGTTTGTTACCTTAATTTATAAAAATCAGTTTATTTAAATAGTTCAATGATGAAATGAGCTAAGTCTATTACTCTCAATTTCATAAAATTAGTATTTTTTTTTAATTTTCATACAAGAGATTGCCTAAAATTTTCATAGACAATAATTATACAGCAAGATTGCAAATACAATTACTTTAAATCACTTATATAATAATTAATAATATATAAATAAGCAGCACAATTTTAAGTGAAAAACTTAATTTTTTAAAGCTGAAAGTACTCTAATTCTTTAAAAAGTTAAATTTTTTTCCACTTAAAATTGTGCTGTGCATCATTGATTTATATCAGGGATGCACAGACTTGTTAAACCAAGGGCCTCATAAACTCACTGTGGCTTGGAGGAGGGCTGCCAAAAAAACTACAAAAGTTATATATCATAAAATGTTTATTAATTAAATGCTACAAAGCAATATAATCAAGAGTAAACAAAGAAATTTTAAATGGATGCGTCGTATTGCATTGATTTAACAATTCTAAATTTTCATTAGTTAGTTGGTAGTGTATGTGCATATATACAATTTTTGAAATTATCTATTTCACATACATAAATATAGCAAAAATAAAAAAATGTTTATTATTACAAATATGATTATAATTTTTTTCTTATTGCTTATAAACATTATTATCGAACTACTGTAAAAATTATTTCACATCAAAAAAATATTATTTGAAAGTGCATTGTTCAAAACTACACATAATATTTCATTGAATGTGTGACTTATTAAAATAACACATGGTGTGGCGAGCCACCAACAAATCAACGGAGGGCTGCGGTCTGTGCATCCCTGATTTATATAATTGAAACAACAAGTGAAATGGCAGTAAATAGTAATTAATAATATAATTTTACTAATACAAATTATACTTTTTATGATATATAGAAATTATATAAACAATAATAATTATTATGGTTCTTTATAAATTCATTCTTCAAAATATTATTTGAGAGTGAAACTGATTTAAAAGAATCAGTTTGGACTTTGTTCACTTTAGTATGAAACCTTTCATTTCTTAAAATCTTAATTTTTCAATAGAAATGCATAAATAAAAGAAACCATTCTATCAAATCAGGGCTATCAACTGACCTGTGGACTCTCTATATATTGAAAAAAATCTATGATCCCAAAATATATTAATTCCATTTCATATAAAAATAAAAAATACACAATTTGTATGTGAAATATTTCCTTGAAAAAATACATAATAGAAAAAATATACTGTTATTTGGAATTTATCCATATTAATTTTATTTAAATACAAACAAATACAAAATCTCTGTAAATTAATTCTAAATCTCCTAGTGGAGAATCACAAATTCTTAACAGTTTGCAAACCCCAACTTGAGGAATGTTTAATTAGATGACTGCTTTTCAAATAATGTTAAAACAAATCAGAATATTTTTCTTAATTTTTATATTAATTTATAAATTTTCAAATAAAATCTTATAAAATACTTACGTTGAATTTAAAAATAAATCAGAAAGGTAGAAAAATTGTGCTTTGTATTGAGAATAGAAAACAGATGGTTCAAATAATGCATAAAGTTTCTTGTAAAAATCAGGATATTCCCTAAAAAAAAAAATTTATATTGAGGAATAAATTGAAATTTTTTTGTTGTCCATTCTCTAATCATATTAAATATGCAATATACCAATAGTGGCCAAATTACAGCTCGCGAGCAACATGCGGCTCTTTGATACCTTCAATAACCTTTAATGTAGCTCCATAGCATGAAAGTTAATAGTTGATATGAAGCAAATACCTACTTAATTTTAAAAAATAATATATTTGTAATTTGTTTATTTATTGTAAAGAGTAGTATGCATCCAAATGAAATAAATGCATATGAAATATATAATAAATAATTTTGAAATCATTGTTAAGATTACCCAGAAAAACTAATGCAGCTCTGATTGATCCAAAAAAGAAACTGTTTGTGGCTCTCAAGTATTTGAGATTTTCCTATATGAAAATGGAATGGCAAAATGAAATTTATGAGTATACTTTAAGCATAGATAAGAAAATTTAAGGGTCATAAGTAATATTTGTGCAAAAAAAAGTAAATTGTTTAATAAAATTTTCATTGATATTTTTATGGAAAGTCAACAAAAAGATTTACGCATTAGTGTGTCTAAAACTGCATAAGTCGAGAATCCATTGCATATGAGACCTTGTTTATATGAGCAAATATAATTTGTACTGAAATATCAATTTACAATTTTATCTTGTATTTATTTCTACAAAGCAAAAATTTAAAATCAAATAACATATAGCTGCTGATATGAATTCATAAGATGTGCATACCAATTTTTGACTTTTACTATGGGAGCAGAATAGTTACTAATATCTAAATTTTTACATAACTTTTCATAGAAAATTATACAAAAGGAAATAGCTGCAATGTGGCAACAACTTAAATAAAACTCAAATCAGACCAAAAAAATATATTAAAATACAGGCAGTTTTTGATTTATGACAGACGTAATCAGTAAATTATGATTAGTTAATACAATTCAAATGGGTTCAAGTCTATGAGCAAAGGTCTGATGTATGAAAAGCATCATTTTTGTGTCTGATTCTTATATTTTTATATTCATTAAGTTTATCACGATAAAATTGAGTATAATAATAAATATTGATAATGGGCAATTCATTAATTGTGGGCATTTCCAACTTCAAACTTCTTTGATTTATAAACCAAGCCCTGTTGTAAGCTGTTTATTTGTATTTAAGAATCAAGAATTTTATTAAAAGTTTTCCTAGATAAATATAATTGGAATATTAAAGTTTAATTATAAAATACCACTGAGTAATGCAAAATTTTATAGTGAGTACCATGAAACATTGAGCTATTTTAAAAATATAGATTATATATTTAATTACTTATTGTTATATAAAATAATCATCATATTAAAATATTGTTTTAAAGAAATTGTTAAAAAGTGCATTTAAAAAAAAAATAGAAATGGGTCCAAAAAAAACCATAATATTTGAAGAAAGAATATCCTATATAGTTTAGAAATCTATATAGACTAACTGTTAATAATACAGATAGTCTTTGACTTATGAACATTTGATTTATAATATTCTAAACTTGGCTATTTTTATAGACATTAACTAGAAATACTTTTTAGTTTTGATTAAAAATGTAGTAAAGCAATTGATTATTACTCTAGAGATCCAGGTTCAATTCTGGATAATTTTACCATCTTAAAGGATTCAGTATTCCATTGTCTATTATTTCTACTAAAATTATCATCATTATGGGTCATATATGGGATTATCAAAACATAACTCCATCATAAGTTGAGGTACTATATATACTGTACAGGTGTGAGAAATATGCACACCTGTACAGGGTGCATATTTCTATGGATCAAATATTTTTTTTGAAAACTATCAAATATATAAAAAAATTGTAAAATGTCTTCTATTATTTTTTTCTTCTATACTAAAATATATTTTAAAAAATTTTTCCTATGCATTTATTTGCACTGTATGTGACACAACTTTTTTTTTTTCAAATGAACAGAATCTAATTCTATTAATTTCTTGCAATATTTTCCTTTACTGATATTTTTGGATATTTAAGAATAAAGGAATAATTGTCTACCTTATAGCTGCATGGATGAAAATTACTTTTACTTTTAGTGAGAGATAGAGGTATACTCTGTTGTTTAATCATTCAGAAAATGAAAGATAGTGAAAAGAGAATAGGAAAATACGAGAAGAAAAAAAATCCTGCTGTGAATTTTCTGTAAATATTAAAAACTGTTCAGTTAATTTGACATATAGAAAATACATATTAAAATAAAATATTGAATATTTATTTAATATATTTAGTTTATCCTTCACTTATTTTATTTGTTAAAAATTTAAACTTTAGTGTCCGTAACCATTTTGAGGGCAGACGTTCAAACTCTCATAGTTTTTCTCAATAATAAGTTTTGAACTATTTGATTGATTTTGTAAAATTTAAACAAGGATAGATGGCCAAGTTATTACGATTGAATTTTAAGCAACATTAATCCTGTAGATTCATTCGGTTAAAAGTGACAAATTATTCAGCTGCCAAATATACCTTATGATAAAATGTTTCGGTATTATTCAAATTAACAAAAACTTTTTAAAATTCACAGTAAAATTATAATCTGGAAACATTATAGCTACTGATAGAGCAATGACAAAGGTGAAATGATGATTTCAACTTCACCAATATATGGGACTGAAACTGCATAAACATGAGCAATAATATTGTATGATCAGTATTGATAAATGAAAACAGCATTAAAAATGAGAATACTTTTATTTATTGAAGTCTAAATAATTTATTTGTTCTGTAACATAATAAATTATCTTTTACCTAAATCTTTCTCTACACTAATAAAAATATAGCATGATAACTACAGAAATAGTTGTTTTCTATATAGTTTATTCTCTATATCCATATAATGCAGCAAGAAGAGTGAATTTTTGTTTTATGATGTAACAATATCACTAAAGACAGATTTCATACAACCTGTCAAGCTTGCAGAAACTTTATTTAAATGCAGAAAATAATGGAATAGTATTCATAATATATTGGAATTTGTTATTCAGGTTTCAAACCTGTGTAATAAATGTTTGCTTCTTTATTTTTTACTGTTTTTAGATAAATGAATTTTTTTCTCAAACTTGCCAAAATATAAACAAGGATGTATGGATTAAGTGTCCTGGGTTAAGCTGAATTCTATATTTATATATATTGAATTCAGCTTTAGCTATTGTTTCCAATAGAGCTAATCTAAGCTGCTGTAAGCTTTCATGACAATTTAAAATAATTATTTGAGCTTTATTGTTATATTCATCATAAAAAGTACTAATAATGATGATTCAAATTATATATATACTATACACATATATACATAGAGATAATACTTACAAATTGTAATTTTGCATTAAAGTGAATATTCCATTTAGAGCTAACAAACTCACAGAGCCACCTGAAAAAATTTTTATTTTTTAATGTTAAAGATCAGTTATTAAAGAAAATTAAAAATATATCATAATACTACCAAAAATGTTTTATAATAGATTGGATTGACTGCTTGATTCAATGTTAGAAAAATGAGGACGTTGACTGGTGGGTTGTGCAATGTTTAGGTTGACTATTTTCGCAAATATGCATTCATTTCTATAGTTAATTGACTTTGTTTTGATGGCCAATGTATCCCATAGAGACAAAGTCAATTAACAATAGAACTGAATGCACATTTGAAAAAATAGCCAACCTAAATATTGAACAGTCTATCAGAGCCTACCAGTTGATGACCTTGCTTTTCTAACTTTGAGCATGCATTCCGGTCAGTAAAAAGCTTTTTTGTTTACTGACAAAATTTATATATTTTTTATAACTATAGGACAAAATTTATATATTTTTATAACTATAGGATAAAATTACTTTCATTAAATATGACAAAATTTATATATTTTTTATAACTATAGGATAAAATTACTTTCATTAAATAGGTATTCCTCAAATTATAAACATAATTCCTTCTTAAGTTTTGTTCATAACTTAAAATCTAATCTTATATTAAATGCAGAGTTATTAAACATATAGTACGATGAGATTTTTGTGGAAGCTCTACCATTTTAAAATACTATTGTCACAAATTTAATAACTATATAGTTTTATAATGCAATATTTGCTAGACTATTTTATCATTGTAAAGTTTTTCTTCGTATAATTTTTGAAATTTTATAATATATGAAAATAAAATGGCATATTGTGTGCGTGAAAACTTATCATTCAGATTTTTATAACAAAAAAAAAATACTTATATAGTTAGTCCTACTTTAATGTTGGTGTTTGGTTCCTGAAAATCATGACTAACTGAAATCAAAAATTCCATAGGCCTATATAATAAATCAGAATTATATTCCTAGAGTTCTTTTTGGTATTAGAAAGGATAATATTTGATAATTTTTTTCATATATATATATTACTATATTGTTCAATAACAGAATGAAATGAAACAAATCATAAAATTTATAAGTTACAATATTCAAAATGCTCAACAGTCTATCACCAAAGCACAAAACTGCAGTATTTAAAAAAAAAAACTTTAATAGGCAAAGTAGTTTTGGATACATCCAACTTCAGCATCATACAAATCTATAAAATACACAGTAAATTCCAAAATGAAACTCAATATATAGAAAATAATGATGCATTATGTTAAATAAAATATAAAATTAGTAAATGTATAAAAATTATATTATACAGGTAGTCCTTGACTTATGATGATTCGAATTTACGATGAGTTACTCTTACCACAATTCGAACTTACTATGGCCAAAAATTATTACTAAAAATTCTCTAATTTAACTTTGCTGCCTGCATATATATACATATATCACATTGTTTTTGTATATGCATTGCAGTGTTGCCATTCGTCGGCAAACAAAGCCTTTTATCAATATGCAATAGCTGCTAATGCAATTCACCCACTTCTAGCTTATCACAGCCTTTGGCATGCTAGTTGCTAATCAGCAGTTGAAGAGTTCATTTCTCTCTTCGCAGTTTTTGTATCAATTTTGTCATAATATTATCATGTCTAGTAAGAGAATTAAAAATCCTATGGGGAATCGCGCCTTGGATAACGACGGTTTTGGTTAACGATAGTGTCGTTAACCAAGGTACCACTGTATAGTGAAAACTGACTTTACTACCACCTGTATAAGAAGACCACCTGACATGCGACCACGATTTTATGGGAACGAAATTATTTCCCATAGGAATAATGCTATTTGACCCTCCATAATTTGATTTAATTTGCATTAGAACTTTCGTTATTTTTGTGTTTTCCCCTGTTTCCTGGTGTTTCTCATTACTATTCCTTGTACTTTTGATTTTTCAGTAGTTTTCTTTTTTTTTTATTTTAGCATGTTTCCAATTGTTTACCTCTTTTTTTTTTAATGATACGGCGACCACCGAGATCTACACTCTTTCCCTACACGACGCTCTTCCGATCTTTATATGCATACAAATGTAATGGAAAGATGAATGTGTCATGAATCTCAGATATGCTTAAATAGAATAAAAATTGACATTAACTATAAGTATAAACAAATGTATATATAAAATGTAACTGTGTTTTTAATAATTTTGTGTCAGAATACATATTTATTGTAATAAAGTTTTATCTAAAGCATTGCCCTAATTCTGATTAAAATTTATTGAGAAGAATACCAATTTTGGAATATTGTTATCCCAGTTTCATAAATTAAAAAAACCAAAATACACCCAATTCTGTTTTTATATGATTTTGATTTAACACGAATTAGAAAAAATTTCATTCTCTTTTTATACAGTTTATTTTAACACAATTGACCCAAATTCTAAGAAAATTTTTTTCGTATTACAGTGAATGTGGCATTTGCATCATCTTATTCACTTTCATGTTGTAATTGGAACCAAAAACAACATTTGTTTTTGGTTCCAATTAGAAAAGAAATTTCTTGGGAATTCCCCTAATTATATGTATAATTTCAATAGAAAATTTGTCTGCATTTTGAGTTTGGCATTTAAAGTGAAAAATATCTGTTTAATATCTAATAGCAGAGCCACCAAGAGAAATTTTTGGGCCCGTGACAAATCTGTGGTCTGGACCCAACTTAAAAAAATGCATCACTTTGGTTTAATAAAAAAGTCTTATAAACATTAAATTTAAAAAAAGCATACAATAAACACAAAACCTTTGTTTATCACAGGTTCTTAAAATTTTGATGATTCTAGACTCCCAATGGATTGCCAATGGTCCCATACTCCCTTCACTTGACTATCGAAATAATCACCACCATTCCTTATATTAGTTGCCAGTATGACTTCCAAATATGTCAACAACTTGAATTTACTATACTTTAGAAATTGAGTCCATACCCCAGCATTTGGTTCCCATACCCCCAAAGGTTATGGATATCCCCAGGTTTTTTGTTTTGTATATTTTATGCCCCTTTCCAATCAGGGAGATTACTAAAGTGTGGGCTAGTTCCAACCATGGGTTGCATTCATACCTGTGAAGGGGTGCCAGATCATGAAGGACGGGGATTGCTGGGCCGAACCCAGCACCCCAAAAAAACTTTTCAGAAGATGCCGCACCTGGGTCCTTCTGCATGGCATACCAATGTGTTACCACTTTGCCATCTGACCACGGATACCCCCAGTTAAGACCCCCTGATTTATCAAAATACTGTTATATATAAAATAGTTTATTTTGGCATGACTGCTTTGGATGGTAGACAGTGCTCTCTGGCGGCAGCCTGCAAACTACTGGATACGTTATGTGACACTTCGGGGCCCCGACGGTTCAACCCTTTTCAATGCTGGGCCCATGACAAAAGTCTCGGATGTCACCCTCTCTTGGCGGCCCTGTTTAATAGTATAAAAAAATTTAATAAAAGTTAAAATAAATGACGTATAAATTTATTAATTTTGCTGAAAAGTCAATAAATGATAAGTTATAATTTTCAAACTATTTTGTCAAACATGATCCTAATGAGTAGGAAAGTTTCAATGTGATCTGAAGTCGTCAATGGCATTTAAAGAGAATTATGTAATGGTCTAGCCAAAACATGAATACAATGATTAATAATTGAATTCATTCTTAAAGGCACTGAAACATCAGCATCACAGGAGGATAGTGCTAATTTTGTTCAAGAGATCACAGTAAGAATTTCACCAATAGATCAAGATGATGATTTCAAGATATTTCTAGTGATAGCAGTGATATTGCTGTTTTATACAAATGTATGTATTTATTGTCAGAAAGTGACAATGAATAAAATCTTATATATAACTCATATTATTTTGCCTAAGTTTTGTGTTTATGAATTAGTAACATGCTATTTTTCTTTTCAAATAATAATTTACTTTATATAATACATTTTTATATACATGTGCAATCTTTATGAAATAAAAAGTGCAAGCATGTAAAAATGATAAGATTCTAACATGATTTTTCATATGATTTATTGTATTATTTTTGCTGAATTTTTTTAAGTCTGGAACGAGGTCTGGAACTAATCTTCTATTTTTCCATAGATACAGTATATTTTTTTATACATATTCTTCGGGAACATATCTGTCACGTAAAATCAGAATTGAGTGTATCACTATTAAGATTTTGACCAGTATTTTAGTATTTTTTCCAGTTTGTCTGTGCAGCAATCTTTTATTACTTAAAAACATGATTATGGTCTTCCATCCTCTTTACTCATGTGATTTGGTTTTTCTGTAGTTTGTTTCCAAAAACGAAATCATAGCAAGGAGGACTATTTTATTTTATAAATTGTCTGAAATTCAGGAATAGTTTCTGAAAGTTCTGCATGAATTTTGTTATTTAGATCATTAATTCAGTGATTTAGATCATTAATTCAGTAATTCCAGCTATGGTAGAAATGATGAATTAGCTGAAAAAATTTGGAATGGGAACACCAATTACAAAGATAAATATATATTTTTATTAACTCAGAGAACTATTGGATATGCCCTCATATATTAAATTTTAAGCAAGATTTTATGTACAGTTTTTATTCACGTAGATCAGTTTTTCATAATAAATATAAGAAACATAATGATTTGAGATTTTTTTTGAAAACTTTGTTTAAAAAAAAATTAAATTGTTGCACTCCACTGTTCCCTCAGTTGAAACAAACATTAAAAGCATGATTTTATTATTTTTGCTAATTAATGAGAAATACTTATTATTAATATGCATTATTTTCTTCTGTCATGTTAATTTTAAGGAATTTTTGGCTTTTTTATTATATTTAATTAAATTTTTATTCAACCCTTTTATTTCAGTCTAAATGTAAAGCATTTTTCAGTTTATCAAATTTAAATTGCAAACTTTTCACTTTAGAAAATTAATACATCATTTGTAGCCTTTTTTATGCATTTCTGTTTAATTGTTTCTCTTATTGAATGATTTATTCTGTAATAAACTAAACTGACTATATATAATAAGTAAACTCTCTTATCCTTATTGTAAAATGTTTATATTGTTATAATATTTTTTTCTTTTACCATATTCATTGTGTTTTCTGATTTATAGGTTATTCAAATTTGACTCCCCTCATTCAAAATTGCCAGTGAAATTAGTCTAAGCAATTGAAGTTTATTTTGTTCAGAGGGGGGAGTCCATTCTGCAGAATTTTTAAATATATATCATACTAGATTTTTGCTAATTTAGCCAAAATTAATTCAAAAATATATTTTTATATATTTTGAATATAAATAATTTAATTTATCCTAAAATTTCTATTATAATATTTTTATATTAATTTTCCCAATTTATTTATGTTTTTGCACTTCCCACTTTGATAGTTCTTAGGGTAGTATTAATTATCTCCTAAATATGCCATATTTAATAACTTACATTTTGAGTGGATTCAGATTTTCTTTTCCTCTAGCAAAATTGTATATCTATATTGCTGATACATCATCTAATTATTACAGAATAATTTAGTTAATGAATCATTTTTGTTTTCCTTCAATTTTTGATCGCATTATCGACATTTTGATTGTTTTTTTTTGACTAGCAATTCATACATTAATAATTCTTTATTTCAAAAATAATCAGAGTGGGCCTGGCTGATTTGTTCCTTATATGTTTGCTGAATTTTCCGATAAATATTCTGCTTATTTTTCTATAAATTAATTTATAAAGACACTCCACCTTATTTTTTTTTTTTAATTTCTAAAACTTCCATCTTATAAGCAAACATGGAGACTTCAAAATTAGTAATAAGGTATTGAAGATAAAAATATCATTAAAATTTGAATTTATAGAATAATGCTTGGTTCTCCATATTTTGATGGATGAATAAACAGCCAGACAACAGATAGGCAGAGTGAATAGAGCGAATACAAATAGCCAATTTTTTTGTAGAAAATGGCTTAAAATAATTCTTTAATTTCATTTTATATTGTTTAAATTGATAAGTTACAATAATCAACAGTTCTCAACAACTGAGACACAATAATGTATTACAAAGAATACAGAAGTGTATATTTTTGTAATTATAATCAAAAACTTTTAATAATACTGTGCTATAACAGAATAATAACCTGTATTATGTACCTGCCAATATATGTGTTGAATAAGATATGTAACACAATGCTTACTGCAATTTATTACTATTCCTTACAAAATTAAAAAACTGTTTTTATAGCAACACCTTAAAATTATTTCTAACGTATTTTGTTTTGAACAAACACTGTACTATATCAACAAATTTATTTACTCGATTTTATTTTAATTAAAATATATAATTATCATGCGAATCCCCAGAAAAAGATTGAGAACTGTTGTATTAGACTATAATGTAAGTTCTATATAGTTTATATCTATTATTTTACGGTAATACGTCTAAATCATATAATCTGTAACGCATTAACAAAACTTGATCGAATTTAATGGATAGTTGAAATATAATTTTCTTTTGTTATTTAAAATTAATATAGTTTTTATATAAAAATAAACTTAAAATTATTGCATTTATTCAAATTATTTATTTGACAAATTTATTAATTTTAAAATCTAAGCCGAAACTTACCTCGGGTGTCCAGGAGCAAATATTACTCGCAGCTATTCTAGATTGGGATTTAGCTCGAGTCTTCCAAAGACGCTTAGGTATATTAATTAATTTGCTAGTTGAACTAGACGTCAGAATTTTATTATGATGCATTCCTGGACCTGAAAACACAGGAAGAAATACATCATCATCATCTTCGATATTATTTGATGACC
Source organism: Olivierus martensii (assembly GCA_000484575.1). Taxonomy (NCBI): domain Eukaryota; kingdom Metazoa; phylum Arthropoda; class Arachnida; order Scorpiones; family Buthidae; genus Olivierus; species Olivierus martensii. Next base: position 4,811 of record AYEL01088873.1, on the reverse strand, counting down.
GAGAATATGGAAAAGAAGGAGGAGTCGAAAGACGTCTATAATATCCCATTATATGATGTTCCCGAGGGTCACGTCTGTCTAATAATAACTGAGATGCAAAACGCTTGTTCATGATTATCATAATTAAGAAAGAGACTGCAGGAAACCAGATTATAATTCAAACTTAGGTTCGCTCGTCTACAGAGCATCATTCGTCGGAAATGACGTACGTCCGTATCCTGGAAACGGAGCTCCGTCTCTAACGGATCTCCCGATTCTTGGAGAGAAAATTTATATTCAATTTTCATTCGTTAATTGCCATTCGATTGTTGTTTTAATTAATTAAAATTAAATATTATGCAATACTTCAAATAAATTATTCATTTTTCAAATATCGAATATAAAAATACTGATTTATATATATAAATGAGAACTTTTAATATTTCAGTGTTTAATTTACCAATCGAATTTAAATTAATTAAGTGAGAAATGATTTACGCAGCAATTTTATCTAAATGAAAATAATAATAAATTTCTAGAAATCGCAGTTTATCTCAAAAAAATTAACGTGGAATAGAATGATTGGTTAGATGTAATGCTTTAATTTAATTAATAAATAGTTGAACAGTTAATTAATGTTTACTATTCATTTATCTGATCTAGACAGTATATAATATATAAAAAATCCATACAATAACAATTAAAATTAAGAATATTTATGTAAATTTCAAATGTTTTAATCTTTTATTTTATATACCGTATAATTATATAATAGTGTAAGTGATTACAGTAAAACCTCGATTTTACGGACTATAGGGGGCAAGACTAGTCCGTAAAATCGGAAAGTCCGTAAAATCGAAGTAAACTTTTTTTATCAATTTTATAAACGAATTCATTAAATTGTTTTATAATTTTATTGCTGTATTATATAATATTTTGAAAATTTGACACAAAAATTTAAAAATTTATTTTTAAATTAAGATTAATCAATTTAATAATAAAAAATTAAAAACTAATTAATTAAGAAATAAGATCGGATAAAACTTTTTTCGTAAAAATACGCATAACAGAAATTTACTTGTATTATATAAAATTAAAAATACTGATTAATGTAGGAAGTTCAATTAAAATTAATCAGAACATTTATATTTATTAAAATATGATCAGGCTAACGTCAAAACTGGCCGGCATACGCGTCCGTCAAGAATGGTGTGTGTGACAGTGAAACAAAAATACAATAAAACCTCGATTTTACGGACTATAGGGGACAAGATTGGTCCGATTTTACGTACTATAGGGGGCAAGACTAGTCCGTAAAATCGGAAAGTCCGTAAACCTCTATTTTACGGATTATAGGGGGCAAAACTAGTCTGTAAAATCACCTGCTGAACCGCTCTTCCGATCTGACTAGTCCGTAAAATCGAAGTAACATTTTTTATAAAAATTAGCATTTTCAACATACCTGTACTAATTAATGTGACTTATGCCTAAACTGTATTATTTTACATAGAGTATTTTAAATTAAATTAAATTACCTACCATTTACATAGAGTATTTTTAAATTAAATTAAATTACCTACATACATGTACAAGTATGTTACATGTAGGAAAATAAAAATGACGCATTATGCAATAAATGAGTGTTTTATTTTACACGCACATAAAAATGACGCATTATGCAATAAATGAGTGTTTTATTTTACACGCACATAAAAATGACGCATTATGCAATAAATGAGTGTAGACAGTTTATGCAAATATTGTATTATTATTATTTATTTTATTTTTTAGCTTTATTTTACACGCACCAGTGCAGATAAGAAACGCTGGATGTAGCTATACTATGGACAGTTTATGCAAATATTGTATTAATATTATTTATTTTATTTTTTGGAATGGTGTTTATGCAAATATTGTATTAATATTATTTATTTTATTTTTTGGGATGGTGTCGGTAAAATCCGAAGTCCGTAAAATCGAGGTTTTACTGTATATCGGACCATAGAATACTGGACTAGTTTCAATCCGTGTTACTATTTTAAAATACTTTTTTTATCGATTAAAATCATCCTAATATTGTAAAAAAAAAAATCCTGAAGCATTTTAAGGCATTAATACGAATTTATTAAGGTTGGGTCTCACCTGCGTAAAACGCGACGTCAGTACGCTGACGTAAATCATCGCATTTCGCGCACGAAATGTCGAGCATACGATGTTCAGACGCTACGTAAATAAACGACGTCGTTTAGCTATTGGCTAATTACTGTGACATCATTTGAAGTTAGCTGATTCGACATGGATAACGAAACTCACGGACTGTTTTATTTATCGATGGCTTCATTTATAAAATTATCGGATGTCATTGTTTTGCAGTCGAAAAAAAATCAAATATAAAGGGTGGGTCTCTCAGGCGTAAAACGCAACGTAAATACGTCGGCGTATTGACACTGATGATGTCACTTCCTGTATATTGCTAGACGCTGTCGTTACGACGGAGATGGCTTTTCTTCAATTTTATGCGCTGTGCCAAGAGTAAGTTGGCCATTCGTCCAATCAGAAGAGAGATTGTTTTATTTCCTAATTCAATATGGCGAGTAGAGAAGATATATGCATTCAATAATGAAACATTTCTGGAAGAAATGTGTAATTTGCGACTGCAAAACCATGATTGACATTCAATAAATTTATAAATGAAACCATCGATAAATAAAACAGTTCTCGAGTTTCGCCATCCATGTTGAATCAGCTAACTTCAAATGATGTTACAGTAATCAGCCAATAGCTAACCGACATCGTTTATTTATGTCGCGTCTTACGCTATCATGCGCGACTCATTTATATCAGTGTACTGACGTCGCGTTTTACGCCTGTGAGACCACAGTCTTAAAAGATCTCCATGGATGCGTGATATATACCTTTCAGAGTGCACCAAAATTTCAACAATCAGTTCCGCATGGTATCTTTTCTACTCGACATACTGAATTGTGAAATAAAACAAACTCTCTCCTGATTGGACGAATGGCCAACGTACTCTCTACGCAGCGTATAAAGTTGAAGAAATGTCATCTCCGGCGTAACGACCCAGCGTCTAGCAATATATAGGAAGTGACATCATAAGCGTCGATACACTGACGTATTTACAACGCGTTTTAAGCTTGTGAGGTCCAGCCTTTATAGTAACGTTTGACATTTCACAATCGTATTCAGACTATTATTTATACCAGCGCCAGATCTAGGGTGAACGAATGAAGCAGTCTCCTCCGGTGAAAATTATGGGGGAGCGCAAAAATGCAGTTGCAATTTCACATACAAGCTTAGTTATATTGTTATTAGTTATATTTCACATATAAGCTTAGTTATCTTGACAATATTTCGTGCTGTAGAGTCGGTCTACAAAGACACAATAGCGTATTTTTTAACAGATAATACTACTGGGATAATATTTATCAAGGGAGAGAGAAACCAATTTCAATTAAATTGATTGATTAATAAACAATAATTAATGAAAGCAATCAAAAATTAAACTATAATTCATGTTTATTATATTAAGTAGAGCTCATTTTTATTATATCTGTTATAAATGTATTTTATTGTAATATTTTAAATGTTTATTCGTTTTTTTCAAAGCAACAAAGTATTTTCTATATTTCTCAGTGATTATGTATCTGAGGTCGTCATATTCTCGGTTTCAAAGTATTAGATATTTTATGTATTAATGTGTGTGAGTGAAGAGAAGAGGGGCGCCATTTTCTAATATTGCCTCAGGTGACAAAATATCTAGATCCGGCGCTGATTTATGTGATATCCAATCTAATATTTTTTATTATAAATATAAAAAATATTAAATTGCAAAAAATGTCAGTAGTTCTAATTTATAAAATTTTTCTATGCAAAAAATAATTCTGATACCACCATGTCTATGATTGTGAGGAAAATAATTATACTTTATACGAAAACTATTAAACAGTACGTCAGCAAAAGAAAAAAAAATTTCAAGTTGAAAATCTGTAACATGTCACGCCATCTATTGATTTATTAAATCATGATGATTATCGCATTATTTGTTTTATAATAGAATACTTACATTAAAAAGTTACTCAATAGCCTGCTATTTAAGTCATCAGGAAAAATTCGCGAAGTATGATGGTTATAGCCATGCCATTTAGATTACACAAACATATCCAAAAAAAAAAAAAAAAAAGAAACAAGAAATCTACCGAAAAGACCATATGAAGAATATACAAAAAAAAAAAAAAAAAAAAAACAGAAATCTATAACATACTGTGTAAAATAATTACAATATTTTAAAATTGCAGTTAGGTCTCATTATTTACCAATTGCCATTTTGAAGACAAATCTTCGAGAATAGATTTTCACAATAAAAAATGCAATATTGCATTAATCAAGATACCTATCAAATACTGTTTACGATAAGATTTTTTCAATAACTTTAGCAGCTGGTCCTAAAGCATTTACAAATACTATCGTAAAGATAAGATTTCCAAGTTGATTTTCTCCTGTTGTTTTTATTTAATTAAATGTTTTATTGTGAGAATATTGTTGGAAGATTTTGTGCATTTCATTTTGATATCACGCATAAGTTATAGTAACCTCTGTCTTGTGAATCTGAAATATGAAGGTTAAAATCAATAAAGATCTGTGAATTTAAACTAAATATTGCCTGAGGCATAGGACCGGGAACTGAACCCGGATCCTCCAAACCGATATTGCTTTAACACGCGGCTACTGAACCCGGATCCTCCAAACCGATATTGCTTTAACACGCGGCCATTCAGCCGCGTGTTAAAGCAATATCGGTTTGGAGGATCCGG